>JAIPRL010000955.1:0-41392 GCA_025469235.1 Pemphigus obesinymphae | reverse complement strand
AAGTTAAGTGGAAGTGTAGGACCAGGGTGGCCGACCCCAAATAGTTGGGAGAGAAGGCGAAGGAGAAGAAGACTAAGTTGAAAATATCTTATTAAACATTTGACTTGGTACTTATAATTTTTTTTTTTTAATATATTTAGATATCTGAGAGCATTATGATTAAATTGTTATTGGCTGAATTATAATAGCATGTTTATTTTGGGAGTAATATGATTTTTAATGAAAACATTTTTTTTTTTTTTTGCATTTCAATTTTAATAGGTAGTTAGGCAGTTGATTTTTTGAAAAAGTAATATAGATATGGGTACAAATGTACTTTTAATTTTTATATTTTTCAATACAATTTCAGTAGGTAAGTTATTCATATATTTTATAATAATATCATTCTACAATAAATTTTACATTCTGAGCGAAGCGTGGAAAGTGGATTTATAATGTGTTTTTATTTTATTATTATTTAGCTGCAATATTTGTATATTTTAAGTGAACACCACTTATAATGGATTTATATTTATGTAGGTAATACTAAAAACGACCTTGGGTTTAATATCCCACTATAGGGAGTTAATACTTAATATTCTGGTTGACGAAAAGTTTGTAAGGGTCTAGTTACTAGAAGTTTAATATCTGCCTACCAGTAACTATATGACCAACAAACCTTAAGAAAATTCAATACTCAAATGTTAAATCAACAATCCTTCTAGTTACAAATTTATAAAAACAACAGGAATATAAGGTATCTAATATCTATACTCATGTGTAGAAAGCTAAAATTAATATGCAACTACCTTTATAAATTGCAACAAAAATTATATTAGCATTTAAAGTAAATGTGTAAATAAAGTGGTTGAATTTATGTCTGTGGAATAAAATAGGTCGCAAACTGTCAATAAAATACCATTGAATCAACTGAACAAGAAAAATTTTAAATCGAAGGTGACCAAATACATTTTATAATATAATTTATATTTTATTGTAATCCATACCCGTTGTTTTGAGAGCATCTGTTTTCCTCAAACTTAAACCTTTAGCGATCGTTGATCCGAGCTTCAACGAACTCCAAATAGCCATTTTACTATAGTATTAAAAATATATATTCCGTTCAAAAAACATAAGCATTCGGCAATATTTATAAGAAAAATTTTATGCCCTCTTTTTATCCTGATAAATTAGAGAGATAAAAAAAAACTCTTATCAAAACCAAGCACCAAAATATATCAATATGCCCTTGAGACTTGTAAGATGTTGATAAAATCAGTAAAATAACCAACAAAAATTAATTTGAAATTATTTTTAAGTGATGATTTCCCTAGGTATTTCATCAAAATGATAAATTTATTATTTTTTGGCAAGTAGATACAATTTTAAAATTAAAACACAATATTCTACGCCAAAGCCTTAAAAATTATAATATTATATAGGTAGGTAATAGAGTTATTTTAATAATAATGAAACAATTGGGATATTTTGGATGGATGTTACATATTTTCCCTATTTATCACGTTGAAAAGTGGCTACACTGTAATCAGAAACGTCTGTTAATCTGTTTGGAAAATTGAAACGTGTGAAGAAAAAATCGATAAAATATGCAATGTATTTCAGTTCCTCTCCACTTTTGTCCCGTTCGTAAATACGTTATCTACGTATTTCGATCAATTATTATTTTGTCGGTCCGTCCTTTCAATTGTTTTGTTACCCGTTCGTATAACGTCGGACGTTGACTCATAGTCCACGTACTGTTAAAGTGTATTATACCTATTATACAATTGTAATTATTAGAATCACAAAAATGTTCCTGTGAGTATCAACTCCGACGAACGAGCGTAACGACCGTCTTCGAGGCCAAACCGAAACTTGTGTCACCGTCGTATTAGTGAGTACTCATCGGGTTTATTATAGTTATTATTAATATTATAATGCTTTAATCGTAATTTTACTGATTTACATGTTAATTTCGGCAAAAAGGCTATTAGCAGTTAATTCGACGTACCTACCTAGGTAGTTTACAAAAAAAAAATTAAAACGAAAATACGTACCTACCTACCTATGTAATGTTATATTTTGACTTCGGTACTACCACCTACTGGTTACTAATATAAACTTTTACATTCTACTAATTTCTATGTTTTAAATTATAGGTATACTTGTGCACATAGGCCTTATAATAATAACAATTAAATACTTACATAGGTCTTAGTGACATTAAAAGTAGATACATACCTATTATATCTAGTGTTTTTTTTTAATATTTAGGATTATAGTACCTATAGTATTTATTATTTTGCTGTATATTAATTGACAATGATTTATACGTGTTTACTGATATTTTTTGAATGGTTGGGTAATTTTTTTGTATAAATTTTACATTGTTTATATCAACAAATGTATGTACCTCCTGCTGTCTGATTACCACCTACCTATTATTACATCTGAGATCTCCTACAGTGACCATATTATAGTTAGTTACAGTCTAGAGACCCGTTGTTTTTTGAATATAAGGTGTACCTAGCATAATTACTGTTAACAGAATTCTTAATGTTTATTCTATGGAAATACAGTACATATAAGTGATTTAAACATAAATAAATGCTTCATGAATTATTTTTAATAAATAGATACCTAGATACCTAATTGTAAATTGTTTTTTTTTTTATGTTACCTACAACAATTTTTATATTTAAAACTTGAAAAAAATTTGTTTTAATAAAAGTCTATACCTAATATTCTCAATATTAATTAAGTCTGTAAATATAACCGAAAGCCAATGACCTTACATGGCACATAGTTTTAATTAAATTCAAAATAATTAATTATGTTTATAATTAGATGCATTGTTAGGTAACATTACAAGTGGACTGTTTTAAAGAAATTAAAGTGTCTACCATATATGATGATAGTGGTTTAATACCAATGTCAAACACATTCATTTTTTTATATTAAAAATGTAGTAGGTAGGTATCTACATAATTTTATCTTTTATATCAGCAAACTCATTAGCTATTTACTTTATGCTCATTATTTTATAGGTATTCCCACATTACCTATCTGATTATAAAAATTCAAGCTTCAAGGGTGTGTGTTATTCTTGGACATCTTTATTCCAGAGTTTATTCCCTAAATTTCATTTCTACTTTTTTGTTTAAACTATACCTACTGAACTTCAAAATGTATAATTTTTTAAGAAATTAAAGTAATTAGAATTAATTACCTACATCTACTTACATATTATTTAGGTTTTCTTTAATTAATAATACATATCAAATAAAGTATTATTAAGGGGGATTGAAAGCATTCATTTATTAAAGGGTTGTGAATAGAAAATTATTTGCAATATGCGGTATGTTTGTGTGATAGTATTTGGTCTTTAGTGTGTGTAAATATGTTTGGCATAATAATGGTGATGAATATACTTGCACGCACATGCACATGTAAACAAATATGACTACCGTATTTGTATTGATTAATGACACTAAATCCCATTTCCAACATACCGATTGACCTAGTGATTATGTATAAATAATTCTACAAGTAACTTAACACCAAACTAGAGCTAGTGATTCTGAAAGTTAATCTGAATTTGTCATGAAATCTATTTTAGAACGACTTTCCCACTTTTTAAATTATTTTTCCTTGATTTTCACAGTATATTAACTTAATTTTGGAAGGACTTGGGAAGACAAAACCAAAAATGTGAGAAAGTTGATTTAAAGTAGACTTAACGACCAATTCAAATCATTTTTTAGAATCTTTATACATCAGTAAGTCCATTGGTACACGTTGGATATAATGGTCTAAATCGCTATGTTATGTGTGTGATAGATTATTTACAACTCTGTTTTGATGCATATTATGATACAATAAATAGGAACAGTAATTGAAAAAAATTTCCAATACAACTTTATTTTTAATATAAAAATAAAATTTCCTGGGACCTACCAATAAGAACTGTTGAAATTATAAGTACCTACAATTTTTCATTAAATGATAGTTTTCTTTGTTATACAAATTTTAATATAAACTACTAAAACATGTAATGTCATTTTTTAATTAATAACTTATTGTAAACCTACCTATTATAAAGGTGATAACTGATATGTTAACATAATATTATAATACATACTTTTAGAACCTATTTAGAAATAACAGTTAGATACCAATAAATAATTAAAACATTGTAAAAATTACAAAAATATTGTTTATTTTTTTATATAGGTATATATTATGAATATGTTTAATTAAAATTGTCTTGGGGATTGGTTTTCTATAATCATAGAAACTGTATTGTTAAACAAGATATTGAAAATTGTTTGAATGTTAATATTTGTTTATGAAGTAGGCAGTGCTGTATCTAGAGTATTTGTCACCCGGGGAAAATACAATTGTAAGACCCTTTTATAATTTTAACAAGCAAAAAATGACATCAAAGCTTTTATCTATTTTTGCCATTACAAAAAATTTTAATTAGCGAAAAAAATTAGTAAAATTTTTGGCCGCTCATGAATAACTTTTAGGCGCCTTTAAATATAAAGCACCCAGGGGCAAAAACCAACACTTAGGGTAAGTATAGTATGTTTAGCGTATGTCTAACCTAACATAACCAAACATCCCTTAACTCCCACATGTTTAATCTATCGTAATATCTTTGCCATTCCCCCACCCGCCTATCAAACTAAACCTAATCTCCTTTTCCGCTTATCACTCCTCTGCAGAACCGGTCCCATCCACCATAGCATAGACTAACTTCTCTACCCTAACATGGCCCAACACCTCCCTGTATTTTACTGTATGCCGTGGATCCGAACCATGTCAGATGGAGTGAGCTGGTAAATCTGAACCCTTTCCTTATGTCTTATTGCCCTATTTGAATAAGTTTAGTTCTCATGTTTCACCCTCTATAGGGTGGCTGGGGATGGCATACAGTAGAAAATGCGAAAGTGTTAGGATAGTTAAGTTAGTCTATGTTAGGTTAGATGGGATGGCTCTGTGGGGGAGTGTTGGCAGAAAAGGAGATTAGGTTTCATTAGATGAGTGGGTGGAGGACGATGAAGGTTGTTACGATAGATTAAACATGTGGGAGAAGTGAGGGGATGTTTGGTTATGATAGGTTAGACAGTTGTGCGGAGGTAAAGTTAGGTTAGGTTAGATTGGTGGGAGGAAGGGTCGAGTTTAGGTTAAGATTGTGCACTATATAGAGTAATATATTGGATGTGTGGCCCTTGTCTCAGAACGAAGCAAAACATACTATACTTACCCTGTATATTCCTGTCCAGAAACTTTCCGACAGTAGTGTACATATTTAATTAATTAATATAGGCACATTATTTATTATAGTATTATATACCTATTTTTGTAATTACAATATTTTTAAATCCCATTTGATGTAGTTGTTTTTCATAAGTAACATATCGAGCGATATTTTATATTGAGTTTTTTTTTAATTATATTAAAATTAAATAATAATTACATCTACATTTAAAGCATGCATACTTTGTTCTGTTACTTATCCGACAATGTGTTTCATAATAAATCATGGTATACCTATGTTAGATGTAATTTTCGACATAGATGAACACGGGGAAGCAATAGAGTTGGCTGCAGTCTGTTTGTTTTCAAAGCCATATTTTTCTGAAATATCTTAATTTTTACATAGTGTTTGACTGAAAATTGAAGTATATATTAGAAAACTATTTACTGCATATAATATGGTAGATAGACAGCATAAACATTAAGAACTGTACAATATATGCATTTATGATGGTAGACCACATACAGCAATAATACATAAGTAACTACTTAAATTATAAATTCCATAATCAATTATATGAGGATGTGTAATTTTGAAGTCTTGCTAATAGCCTTTGGTGTCAACATAGTGTGTTATAGTACCTATACTGTATAGTAGATAGTAATGTCTTTGGTCATTTAAATTTGAGAATCAAAACAGTCTATTTAGCTTAAAAGCAAACAACAATTTTAAATTGAATTATTCTAACTATTAAAACTATATAATTTTTAATAACAAATTCATGCATAGGTAATTCAACAAAACATTAATATTTTATTTTAAAACTTAGTACACAAGATTCACTTTCCCTAATATCATTATCATTCTTTCTATAATTACTTTTTTCCTCTCTTTAAGATTGAGTAATTGATTTTATTTTATACTCTGAATGAAGCAAGTAATGTATTTGTTATATACCTAAATTACCATTGAGATAAATATTTTTTTGAATTTTTATAGTCATTACAATGTAGTTTATTCAACTATCATTACATTTTACATTTGTTAATATCAAAAAAGATTATTTATAATAATGTACAATTTTAAAGACTTTTATATATTTTTTGTTAAATTTGTAAACTGCCATTCTAAAAATTTAATACTGATTTTGTTTTAAAATATTTAGATACCTACCTCCTGAATATAATTTTTAAATAATATATATACATATACATTTTTTAATTTTAATTTCATAATTTATATTACCTACCTAGGTACCAACTTTATTTATTTTTAAATCTTACATACCTACTTTGAAATAATGAATGATATACAAATCTACCTTGCATTTTTTTCTGATAATATAATATATTAGACTAGACCTACCTACAATGGTTTAAGAGAACGCTACCCTACTGTGTTCACACGCGTGAAACATGTTTTGGGAGATATATGTTTTTAAAAAACTGAATTATTTTAGCATACAACCACCTGTATAAAAAATTAAAGATTATAAGATGATCTAAATTTTTACATGGGTGATTTTCAATAAAATTATATTTAGTCGAGTTGTAAAAGTTTTAAAAATAATAAATTCTGGGAAATTCTAAGTCTTATAAATCGACTTCTAATAGTTTTATTGAAAATCGTCCATGTAAAGATTTAGATTATTTTATGATTTTTAAATTTGTATAGAGGTCATCAAATGCTAAATTCACTCAATTTCTCAGAAACATGCATCTCCCGAAACACATTTTGCCTAGTTTTTAATAATTATTAATATGTTACAATGAAAATAATCATGAGATTTTAATTTTTTTTTAAATATCCTTAAAATTGCTTATACAAAACCCCTTAGAAATCGGGTATGTTGTGTCCTCTTAATATATAAATTATTTAAATTTTATAGAATATGTGATGAATTGTTTTAGCTAAGCTAAAATAACGAGAAAAGAAAAAAAAAGAATGTTTTAAAATATTTTTTATTCAGTTATAAATAAATATTAGCAGTTACCTATAACACACAAATATATTAAACTAAATTTAACTGTAAATATAATTATGATTTCATATTTAAATTACAATTTATTTGTTTTGAATCGCTCTAGTAGTTGTTTGATGTTCAGATTTTAAATGATTAAACATTATTATGTTTTCAAACGTAAATTTAGAATTAGACTAATTATTTAATTTAATTAAGTCTTATATAATACATTTTTGGGAATTTATATGGTATTGGAATTTATTTGTTAGGCATATATAAAGATACAGAAATGGATGAAGGGATGGATCCGACATTTGCAATGAGACTGAGGGCGCAGCTGTCCAGAAGTCCAGATTATGTTGTCCTGAAAAACCGTCAAATGCAGGCAACAGCAGAATCTAAGATACAATCCGTAGAGAAAGAAAATACATTATTAGGTTTTAAAAGACTTGAAGAGATGGAAGTAGATGATGATGACCCAAATCAATTAAAATCTTTTAAGAAATTTAAAACTGATCAACCAAATTCATTTGTTCAAACTTATGAACAATCTACATTTAGTAGTTTTAGAGCTGATCGATTTATTCCTTATCGAGAAGCACATAATCTTGCAGCAAGGTTTAATATTATATCAGATATTAGAAATGGTTTAGATTATGGTAAGAAAGATTTTCAAAGCGAAACAGCCAACAAAGATGGTGCATACAAGGCCATTCTTCATAATGAACTGCTTGGATCCAGTGTTGGTGAAATAAGCATTCAAGACAAAAACCGTGATCGTTTGGCTACGAAACGTAACTTATTTCAATTCTATTCCTCTAGTCCTGAACAAGTTGAAAATATTCAATCACGAGCCCCTTATTCACTATCTCCACTTGGTGCTAAAAGTCAGGAAATTTTACGATCACCACGTAAAATACCACGCAAAATTTCTAGAGTGCCTTACAAAGTTCTTGATGCTCCTGAGTTACAAGACGATTTTTATTTAAATTTAGTTGATTGGTCATCTTCAAATTTACTTGCTGTTGGACTAGGAAGTTGTGTATATTTATGGTCAGCAACTACAAGTAAAGTAACAAGAATAAGTGATTTATCATCAGATGGTAATGTTGTTACTTCAGTTGCCTGGAATGATAAAGGCAACTATTTAGCGTTTGGTACTCAAGAAGGATCTGTAGAAGTTTGGGATATTGCTGCAGAAAAACAAGTCAATAGTTTAACTGGTCATGCTGGTAGAGTTGGTGCTATTGCGTGGAATGGTGATGTTGTGTCATCAGGAAGTCGTGATCGTAACATATTTTTAAGAGATATGAGAGGGCCTAGTCTATCTACATGTAGGCGATATGCTGGTCATCGGCAAGAAGTATGTGGTTTAAAATGGTCCCCAGATAACAGATATCTTGCATCTGGGGGAAATGATAATAGACTATATGTGTGGAATACACATGCATATACTCCACAATTGACATACAACCAACACACTGCTGCAGTAAAAGCCATTGCTTGGTCTCCCCATCAAAGAGGTTTATTGACTAGTGGTGGAGGAACAGCTGACAAATGCATACGTTTTTGGAACACTTTGACTGGACAACCAATGCAATGTATTGATACCGGATCACAAGTATGTAATCTTGCTTGGTCAAGAAATACTCAAGAGTTAGTTAGTACACATGGATATTCTCAAAATCAAATTGTTGTTTGGAAATATCCTTCAATGAGTCAAATCGCCAAACTTACTGGTCATACATTCAGGGTATTATATTTGTCTATGTCTCCGGATGGAGAATCTATAGTAACCGGAGCTGGAGATGAAACATTACGTTTTTGGAATATATTTTCAAAAGCTCGTTCTCAAAAAGAACCCAAGTCAAAACTAAATCTTTTTACAAATATTCGATAGGTGTTATAAAATTATTGGTCCATAAAATGTAATCATGTCTTGATCTCTCTTTCCTATAAATTTTATATTTTGTTTGCCTTTTAGCCATTCTTCAGTTTGTTGCCCATTGAACAAACTTAACTATTTTTAACTTTTTTTTGTAAACAATTTGATTTGATTTGATAATATTACTTAATTAAATATGTATTTTTTTTTTTTAACAATTTTAAGAACTCATTTACTGTCTTTTTAATTTTCAGTTTGATATTAACCTTTTGATTATTAATTAAATCCAACCAATTTTACCACAATCCATTCAAATACCTTATAAATATTAAATGTGATGAATTAATTTAAAATAAAATGTTCACTATTTACAATTAATCAGTGATTAATTGATTTTTTTTTTTTATTGTTATTTTTAACATCAATTAAAATGTTATGAAAAATATAGTTATTGATTAGGTTAGGTGTATGTTATTAAAACTTTTGGTAATCTGACCATTTTATTGGACAAGAAATTAGAATTACAAATTACTCATTTAAATTATTCATCAAGACTATTTTCTTGAAGATTTGATTACTTTATATTTTTATAGAAATAATCATAATATATTAAAAAAATGGTCAGATTAACAAATAATTTTATCATATACTACTATATTCAATTTATACAATATTTTGATTATTTTGTATACTTACCTATAATTTAAACTGTCTACAGGAAAAAATGTATAGTACCTAGTTCTAACAAATTGATCTGTATGTAAATTATAAAAAATTCTAATTTCCAATATAACTAATTTAAGTATCTCATTGATACTGAAAAAGGATAGTATTTAAAATCAACTTTATTGGAGTTTCTATTTGTATTATTATTATTCAATTTGTGTTTTATCATTAATATTGTTTAATAAATTAATTATAATGAATTGTAAATTAAATTTTAATTCTTTATATCTTACATTTATGAACATCTGTGGTATTTAATTATTACTTGTAGTTTATTATTTTTAATATTTATCTAATTAATATTATAATTCCTTATTCTGACAATGTATCATTAAAATTAAAACTAATGTGTTCATATCTCATTGTAAGTACATTGGACTATAGTCAAATTTTGATACATACAATTTTGATAAATAAGGTTAAAGAAAGATAAATAAATAATAATAAATACTGTTATTTTTAAAATATAAATATTGAATCGAGGACAGATAAATGATCAGTCAGTATTTAATTGTTTATTATTGTGCACTTATGTTTTAAATATTTATTTATTTGTAAAAAATATATTATAATTATTATTTTAGGTGATTAAAAGAAATTTTAAATAATTGTTCATTTTTTTATTTATTTATTTTGTACCTAATATTAATTTTTATAATTATCAAATATGGGGTGTGCATATTAATATTAAATTATCTGATTTTATAGTTAATATACTATGTCAGTGCAGAATAAAATAAGTAAATTTGTTATTACATATTTTTTAAATTGGCATTTATGTAGAATGAAATTTAAACTAGGTTTAATATTATATTTGAATTATTTAATATTTAAAATAATATTATCCTATATATGTATGTTTATCAACTTCGACACTGCGCCTTGTCTCTTTCAACAGTCGATGAATCCATTACTTCATCTTTCTTTGTATTGAAATGGTGTACATATACAAATGTCAAAATACATGTCTGTCATTTGTTCTATGGAATGAAAATAATAATCATTATTATTAATATTGTTATATTTATTTTAAAATATTTTATTACAATTTACAAATAAATAAAACAGTAGCTAATGTAATTAAAGAAAATGTTTTACTATATGCTCTCCTATAATTTATTTGTTTTTTGAAGATCGAGTTTCATTATTTTTATACAATTAAGATTATGAAAGTATTCCATTTTTAGGAGTAAGATTATGCCGAATTTAGGCAGCGTTACCTTCTTACTTAGGAAATAAGTCTGCATACTTACGGTAATGAGAGTTGGTTTTGACAATTTTTTCCTGGGATCCACTAGTTAAATTGGTAAAATAAAATCGTTTTTATAAAAAAAAATACTACAAAGCAAAAAAAAAGTCAAAACTTATCAGTTTCATTCAATGTAATCGAATAGATACATTTTTTCACTCTAATAAAATATATATTATATAAATAGCATTTTTAAGTTAATTTTTAAACATTTATTTGATCTAAGTTCAACCATTATTGGTACATAAATTACATTTTTATACTAAAGTTAAGAAAATAAAAATACTTTTTTTTGGATATGTTGTTTTTTATATTAAATTAATAAGAAATGGAACATACTATTTAAATAAAGGTTAACAATATTAATCTAATGATTTATCTATCTATCTGTATGAAATGTTAAAAAAATTTTGTATTTAACATTGTTTTTAGAAACATTTAAGCACATAAAATGTTATGTTTTGTCAATTTACTTAAAATCTAATTAGGTACTAATATTAGTAACAAATATTGTTATTACATACGTATTTAATTTAAAAATAGGGTATCTGTGGTATTGCTAAACACCTAATTCAGATTACAATGATCAAACCAAATTACATGACCAATCCAAATTAAAATATTGGTTTTAAACTAAACTAGGTATATTCTAAGTAGGATGATTTTAGTATGAACTGATGAGTAGTGATGAATATGACAAAACAGTAGGTACTTAACCTACATTCCTTTAAAAATGAATTTTGGTGTTTAAATGGTTTGACATTTAATATTGATATCAACATAGTTATCATGTAAGTACGTTAGTCAATAGTTTTTGAATTATGGGTGGTTTGCCGATTAATATTTTTGCCAATTTTATGTATTATTTTATTGTTGGGACCATGAAGACTAGTGATAATAGGAGACCAAACTCATATACTGTCGCTCAACAAAAATCGTGCCGAGAAAAGCGCATAAATAAACGGCCACCAATCTGCGCTTAACGTCAAACCGTAGTGTTAAGTAAATCACTTGTGTGATATAGGGATAATTGAAGTTGTATTCGTTTTTTTCATAATAAATACCCAGGTATATCATATTTTTAATTATGATTTATTATAAATCTTATATACGTTGTACAATTACGCATTTATACATGTGCATAAATCTACATTTTATATATCTTTATGTAAATAATAATGCAAATTAAGATAGTTTATGACCAATATACCCCAGTGGCATCATTTAAGATTTTTTTTAATACTCATATTTTTATGTAGGCCACAACTCGCTTTCATCATTTTTTCTAACTGTAGGTTAAGTCGGGCCAGTGGTGGTTGTAAGGGGGGGGGGTAGGCGATAGGTGGATTATTTTTTTGGATTACGCATTAAACATTGAGAAAATCGAAAAATAACAATTTTGTTTAAAGTACTAACTAGATGTAACTACCGCGGAAACAGGGTAAGCTTTTAAATATCGGAATAGGTACTCTTTCTGGCAGAAAATGTATGTACGTCATTGTAAAACATAAAAACATATTACGTTCTAAATCTAAAATAATTGCCAAAAAAAACAACGGGGACAAGGCCACCCCGAAGAACAATTTTTGATTTTGGGTGGAGAGGGTGTGAAAATGTAAAAAAAATAATATAATACTTATCTGCAATACATAAAATAATCAAAAAAACAAGGTACTAACTTTTTTCCCATTTTGCCGACTAAAATGCTAAAAATTTATATTTTGTCAACTTCAAATTTTGAAAAATATGACTGCATAATTTCCCGATAAAATTCCAAAATACTTCATTCAAAAGGCTATCGACTTTTTCTATTATTATCGGCAGATTGTTCCGAAGAACCCCCCCTCTCTAAGGAAACGACCCTGAACGGGGATTTATGGTGTCTAAACTAATATTTAAAAACCTAGAAGTAAAGTTATGTATGAAATATAAAAAAAAAATTGACCCTCCCCTTAGCGTTTACCAAGAACCACCATACAATTTAAAAAAGAGGCCAAATATTTAAAAAGCGGGCCAAATGAATACAATATTTAATTTCAAATATGCAAATGATAACCTGCGCGGTAAAAATAATGTCACTGATATAACCATATTATATAATATAAGCATATCCACCTGCAAACTAATGCCATAATAATTCCGGTGGCAGAAATCACCTATATCCCTATAATATCCCCTAAAATTGTGTGTAGTACGAAATTAGCAACTCTGTTAATAAAATTGGTCAATTTTACATTTTATATATTGTGATGTGAATGATAAAAATAAAAAAGATCATTCAAAGAAAAACTGGATTAAATGTATATAGAACGAAAATCCGAATATTTTAGGAGCTGGGTTTTAAAATACATCCACGATTACCTCGTTCCTGTCATAAAAAGCGACTAATTGAGTTTACGTAAAACTTGTTAAAAGAATATGAAGTCCCAAAAGAATATAGGTAGGTAAGTATTCCCCATCTCGGATATTCGCGCGGAAAACAATATTACATATACTTGGGTGTGGAGATAGCATAAAGGATGAGTTGATCGATACCACCCTGACAGCGGCCGCGTTAGCCGTTCCATCAGTTATATGTGCGGGTTTACCCAACGGCCGTGATGTCGACGTTGTAGGGAAAGCAACACAGTATTTTGGATTAGGATAGGTTCAAAGTGAGAGTAGGAACATTGACAGGCAAGATCAGGGAGTTAGCCGAAGTTTTGAGGTGGAGAAATATGAATATTTGTTGTGCGCATGCAAGAAACAAAGTGGAAAGAGGAAAAAAAATAAGGGAGTGGTATCATATACTCAGGATAAGGACTAATACAATTAAGGAATGGTGTAAGAGTGATATTAGATGAAGAAATGAAAGCAAAAGTGGTAGAGGTGATTAGGAAAAATAATAGGATTATTGTACCTAGTGAGAATAATATTAGAAGATACCTAAGGTATTGAATATAGTAAGTGCATATGCTCCACAAGTGGGATGTGAAGAAAGCCAGAAAGAAGAGTTTTGATAAGATATGGATAAGGTAATGCAAGGAGTACAATGAATTGAGGATATTGAAAGTTGTGGGGATATGAATGGACATGTAGGCTGTAATAGAATAGATTATAATGTGCATGCAGGATGGAGGGTATGGATTTGGAGAAAGAATATTGGACTTTGAATCAGTATATAATATTATAAACATTTATTTTATTATTTATTTATTATTATAAACACTTATTTTAAGAAGAGAGAAGAACATTGTGTAACCTATATGAGTGGAGGGAACAAATCTCAAATTGGTTATTTTATGTGGAAGAGAGGAGGCTTAAAACAGTGTAAGGACTGTAAGGTAATCCCGTGTAAAAGTATAACAACACAACATAGGTTGATGATTATGGATATTTAGTGTAGGATAAAGAGGGTGTACAAAAAGAAAATATAGATGAGAAACTGAGGATTAAGTGGTGGAAACTAACGGGTGAAAATGAAAAAGTATTTACAAAAAAGGTGATTGTGACAGGGTTGTGGAACATGGAAAGGAATATAAATGAAATGTCAGAAAAGATAGCAGAGGGTTTCTAAGGAAGTCGTTATATATATGTAATAGAGGTAATATGCCAGAGAATAAGCTGTAAATACGATAGTGGGCGGAAAAGTGCCGAAGATAATAGAAAAAAAAACAGTTCAAAAAATGTAAAAAAAAAATCCCACGGATTTCGAATTCGGATGTCAGAATTGGAACAAATTATTTAAACCTAATTTTACAGCGTGTGTACTATACACAGACACATTCAGTTGGGAACCTCCAGTCTGCAGAAATTTTAGTCATTTCACAATTTTTTTAAGAAAACAAAAAAAAAAAAAATGTTAAATTCAAACTAAAACGAACATTGCGTCCCCTGCGTTCCTTGATGAATAAATAAAGGAGTAGGTACCTATGCTTGTTAAACATGAAAAAAAATGTAAAGTAACTCCGCCCCCCTGAGTCCCTACCCAAATCTACCACTGATATTATATGGATATATGAATTATACGCATTCTAGTTAATTATATACGCATTAGTTTATACCTCGAATTAAGATAGGTAGTTATATATTAATTATTAATTTGTGGTTGATATTTATTATCAATACCCTTAAAATATTATACCTACCTATTTAATAATATTATAATATTAACAGTTGGAGATATTATTGTAATCATTCCTCTATCCCTTTTATCTTTAGGCTTAATTACGAAAATGTATCGAAAATATAGCCATATAAATAGACTAGGTAACTGTTATCGAAAATGGTGAACCATTTTTAGATTGAGTAGGTATGTATTCATTTAATTATTTTAAAAAAATGTATTGTTTTTTTTTTTTGGAAATATTTGAAAATACGATTAAAAGTCGTCTAAATACAAATAACGGTGGATATATTATTCCATCTATCTTCGATTCTCAGATAGGATAGTGAAGGTATTATTATTATTTGATTCTGAGCGGAGCAGGAACTCTATCGATTTTACAATGATGATTGTATATTTTTCGTCAGCAACTTTTTGACAAGTAGTCTAGTAGAAGTTTTGGAATTTGTATATTATGTTATCAGTAGAAAATTGGTTCTAGGCGGTACTTTGAACATGAGACTTCGATTTTTCTCGTAGTTTCCAACTTTAATAAAAATTGCCTTTTACACGGTGTATGAAAATAAAAAAATTAAAAATATCCATAAAACCTTTTTGCTTATTTATGTTTTCACTTTTCAAGAAAATAAATCGTCGATAAATTGATATCAGTCGGCATTCCTCCTTAAATATTTCTTCGGGTCGGCCCTACTTATACGGTGTAACTATAATATTATATATATATATACTATATATAGGTACTATATATTATACCATTGATTATATATTATAATATATAATCAATGATTATACCTATTTTCCTAGTACCTATATAATTTTTAAGCGTAAAGAAAAACTTAACTTCTATGCAATGCATGACTTATATATATATATATATATACATTTAAAGGTAGAAATGTGGAAAGTGGGTTTACATAGGTACACATTCACTTATTCTAACGATTTACGATTATACCACCCTCAGGATTTTTCAAATGGATTTTAATTGCACCGTTTAGAATCGTATTTATCGAAAGCAATGATTTATCATTATTCATTGCTTTCAAATCTAAAATAATAATAATTAATAATACATTTATCCTGACCGAGGACCGATGACCAACTTCCTCCACCTATATCCTACCAAACGTACGAAGTACTTCCCCCCCCCCCACTTACCAGGTTCTTTTTTTTTTTAATTACACTATTTCAAAGATTTTTTTGATTTTCCTAGTATTTTTTTAAATTTGTAAGCAATGATAAATCATCATTGCATTAATTAAAAGACGTGATTATGAGCAATGTTCGGTACCTACCTATAATATTAGAGAAAAAAAGTTAACCATGACAATTTTATTTTTGTTGAACTCTTTGTTATTTTCCTTGCATTTGCAAAATATTTCCTAAAAATGATATTAGTTAGAACCAAATTCTTATCTACAAAGCTCTTTACTCCAAAATTCCTGCTCGACCCTTACCCAAAAAAATTTATATAAAAAAAACTACATGTCAAAACCTACAATACCTACACATTACATTACTACCCTATGCATTCCTATTGTTTGCCTCAAAATCTAAAATTTAAAAATATTATTAATTATAAGTCGTTTAACATTTAAGTTCATACAATAATTGTGTATATAGGTATATATATATATATGTGTATGTGTAAATGTGTTTGTAAGTTTGTAGGTATAGGGTATAATTTATAATTTTCAACAATACCTACCTAAAATCAGTTTTTATGTTTTATACTTATTTGAGTATTATAATCTATGTACTTAACTGTCTGAAAAAGTGCTTTAAAAAATCTTTATTAGGTGTACGTGTATCAAGTTCAATAGTTCTACTCATATCTTAGGGGTTTGTTAAATTTTTTAAATTTACATTTTGTATACATAATATTATGTATTATTTCAGTTCGAAATGTCTCTACGTGATTTAGTTGAGAGTGATTGCGGTGGTTCCAATTCTTTAGTTAAATTTTCAACGCATTTTGTCCAAGACCATGCGTTTAAAGATCAAGATCTTAAACAATCAACACAGGTTGAAAACAATGATCAACATTTTTTAGAAGCAAGCACAGGAGAGGTAAATCAAATATTGTATAGGCACAAAAGTATTTTATTTTGTAAAAATAATGGTTTTTTTTTTTAGTTGGCTGACCAGTTTTTTAGTTGCGCAGAAACAGAAACATTCAAAATGGATGATCTTTTAGCTGAAATGAGAAGCGCTGAAAGTTGTAGCCAAGAAAATACTTGGCCAACAAAATTCACTAAAAAAATTGAAAAACAAGTCAGTACCTACCTACAAAAAATGACATAATTCATTTTAAAATAAATTATTTGAATTTAATATGTATATAACTATATCCAGTGGTGTATTTTAAATTTTTTTTTGGAGGTGGTACAAGAAATATTTAAAACCAATAATACTAAAATACTGAAAACTCATTTAGTTGTTGGAGCTCACCACAGGACATATAAATGTAGATTTTCGAACTACTGTTTCGAATATGCTCCACTCCATATATTGTAATACCAGTAGATCTTTTTAGTTTAATAATACACGACAGCCAGTAGCATATTGTCTTTTTTCTGGGGAGGTCCAAATATATTGAAAACGAATCATTTAAAACCTTTATATATTTTACTATCTTTAGAAGCAAAATCACTTAGTTAACAGACAAAGGATTGTTGTTAGACTGTTGGTGAAGGGGAGGGGGAGTTAATCCCGTGCACTATTTTGGTAGATAATACTTCTTCAAAATATTTAATTTAAGTTCTTTTCTAAATTTTTAGCTTTAAATGCACTTAATTTTGATATTTTTTATAAAATATTTTGCATCACATAGAAAAAATGTTATCATTAAGCATGAATAAAAACTAGTGACAAACAAATTTTTCTACATTACATATTTTTCTATTCATACAGTTTTCCTAAATTTCTAATAGCAATATAAAAAAAAACTATACAGTAATTAGTGGTTTTTATTTTTAAATTAATTTAAGTTTAATTACTAAGCATGTTTAACTGGTTAATAGTCTTTGACAGAAATACTACATAAAATAGTTATTGAGTAGTTAATGAGAGTTGTAAAATATAATATTAAAACATTAATTTGTTATAGTTACTTTTAAGTTTTAATTGATACATTTTTAAAGTTAATTATTCTTTAGTTTTGTAATAAATGATAAAATATAATATAATTGATCAAATTTTAATTACCAAAAAACTTCAACAAAATTTGTAAAATTATTTTAAATTGTAAATACTTTAATTGAAGACTCAAATATATGTTTAAAATATTTTTAATAAAATATGTATATATATATATATATATATATATATTGTAATCATTGTTAAACTTCTTTTTTTATTTTTAACTGAGTGAAATACATATGTACTCTGAAAATTTTTCATATGTTTTAGAACCAATATATTTGGATTTTTGAGAAAAAACCCATTATTTTAACCGGTATTTTCTGATGTGTTTTGCAAAAATCGATAAATTACCTCTTTAAAGTACCATGCTGATTAAATGTTATGCCAAAAAAATGGGTACACATGAAAAAATTAGATCATGACGTCAAATCTTCTGGTCGATTAATTGTTCATAGACAAATATAAAAGAAATAACCATCATTGTAAAACTAATATATATTTTGCATCACTTAAGATCTAAAATTTAATCATTTTATTCATTTTTAGCCTTTAAGAAGATGCCATTACCGAATTTTAAGGGGTTTTGTATAGACAATTTTTATTCAATTTTAAGAAAAATGAAAATCAAAGTTAAAACAAAATAAAAATATTTAAATATATTTTAAAATCAATTAAAAAATATATGTCAATACCATTTTTAATTTGCAATCACAATATTTGTTAAAAAAAAAAAAAAAACGTGTTTACTCCTTTTTCATTTTTATCAACTTGAGAATATTGTAGAAAGATAAAATAATGATAAAGAACGAAATTTTCGATATACCTATACAATTTTACACGTTTTATAAGCTGTAAACAAAAAAAAAAAATCAATATTTTAACAGCTCATAAAATGTGTAAAAATGCATATATCATAAATTAGCTACATCAGTCGCTAGATAATATTATTAACTATAGTTTGTTTTTTGTTTCATATTTCTAACATTTTTGGAAGTTTAAAAAATATAAAATTCTAATACAATTTTTTCATTGAAAAAATGAATGGCGTTCTCTTAAGAGGATGTGATACCCGTATTTGCTGACTGTTTAACCAACTGATAATATATACAAAATTTAGGTTTAGTATTTGTATCTCAACTATGTCATTTTCAATATTAAAATTAGTTAACCTATTACTAAATTTATCTCTACTAACATTGTATATATATTATTTTAATTTTGTAAAGAGATATAACTATTTAAAAAAAAAAAACATTAATTAAAATTTTGGAAAAAAACCCACGCTACGGCATAGATAATAATTGTATTTATAAATTTTGTAATGGATCAATTTACTCTAATTTTAAAAATGATAATCTGATACGAATGCTGAACCTAAATTTTATATTTTAACAGTTGGTTAGATGGAGACAACAAATATGGGTATCACATTATTTAAGTCATCACACTTTTTCCAGTTATTATTGTTTGAAAACAAATTCTATCTACAACAATTAGTTATAGATATTTAAGTTTTAAAATCAATATTTTTTGGTTCTGGGGGGTCCAGTACCCTTGGACCCCCCCTTCCCTATAAAATACGCCACTAACTATACCAATGTAGTAGGTACCTATTTATATAACTATTATACCTATTATGGTTTATCAGTACATATTTGATTGGACTTCTGCTATGCATGATCTATGTTATATATCTAGTAATTAATATATATTTTATACAGAGTTATCATTTTTTTATGTAACACTAAATATTTCCTGTTAGTAACCTCGGATTAAAATTAATTTTTCGGGATGTCTTGGGAATATTGAAATACACATTTTTGAATTATTTTAATATGTTTGACCCTTTCAGAGTGTTTATGCATAATACATAGATTTTTTTAATGACAACACCTATTTCTGATACAAGATTTTGAAAGTTTAAATTTTTTGTAGTAATTTTTATTTTGTTAACTTTTGTTATAAATCCAAAATTAACCAAGTTACAGCTGTTTCAAATTTAAAAGTAATCGATATATTCAATTTTGGATTTAGAACAAAAGTTGACAAAAGAAAAATTAGGTACTACAAAAAAATTTGCCTATCGAATTCTTATATCAGAAATAGGTGCTGTCATTTAAAAAAAAAAATGAAAATATATTGTACATGCACACTCTTAAAGGGTTGAAAATTTTAAAATCATTCGAAAATGTGTAAATCACTATTCCCTAGATCCTCTTGAAAATTTTAATCTGGTCACTGAATAGAAATATTTAGTGTTTAACCTAACCTCTTACATATAAAAAAATAGATTTGCACAAAATATATAATATATAACATTCTCATATATTCTACTCTAAACTAGGTATAACAGGTTATGTATAAGATATATAAAATTAGGTCTATAAGTAATATTTAAATATCAAAAATTTTAAAAAATAAGTATATTTTCGATTAAAAAAAAAAAGTTGTCGTACGCACCATACTATGCTTTTACTATATTTTATTTGCGTGACATGATTAAATTGATTCATTTTAAACATATAAAAATATATTATATTACATATATAAAATAATATAATATATATAGTAATATAGAATGTGGCCTATGTAATATACGTATATACAATTCTTCATAGTTCCTCAATACATAATTATTTTTTTTATTCTTTCTTAGGTATTAAGACTATTTATTTAATAAATACAATTGTGTTTAATATAGTTTAATATGTAATTACTAATTAGTAATTGGTATGTATAACTGTATACGTATGCATATAATATGATTGTAGATTGTAGATCACACATTCATATAGCAAAGTGACATGTCATACTATGTAGTTATTAATATTGGTAGTCGGTAGATCACACATTATAGATGTGGCAGCCCCTAAAATTCAGTGTAGTATGAAAAGTTGAATGTGCAGTAAGAAATTAGTAAGTGTGTTAATCGAATTGGCCAATTCTAAATTACTATATATAATTACTATAATGTTGATGAAAAAAATAAAAAAGGTCATCCAAAGAAAAAATTGATTAAATGCGTAGTATGAAAATTATAATATTTTAGGGGCTGAGATGTGGTCAATTATTTTGGAAATATTTAGTTGAATATTTAGTGTTATTTATAGAGGATGGTAAACCTCTCAAAGAAAATTGTATATATCCCCAACAAAAATTATTGTAATACATGTAATTATATTTGTAGTTATATATTATAACTAGATTTATTATAACTTTCAAATGAATAGTAATAATAGGTACCTACAATAGTTTTATATTATTTTTTAATGTTTAATTATGTGTTATATTTCAGGATCAGCTGTTTGATCCAAATATTTGGAGTTCTTTGGACAATAAAATGTTGATAAAAGACGAAGTTTATGATTTTGGTTATGATCCAGAATGGATAAAAGAATTAGAGCTATCCTACCAGAATCAAGAGTAAAATATTTAAAATTGTAGAATTTACATTTAATATTCTTGCTTATTTTATATTTATAATTTCAGGAATAATGCAACTAAATCACGCTTTGATTTCAACAAGGATAATGAAAATGCAATTAATTTTAATGCTGTTAATACTGAATCTC
Source organism: Pemphigus obesinymphae (assembly GCA_025469235.1). NCBI lineage: Eukaryota > Metazoa > Arthropoda > Insecta > Hemiptera > Aphididae > Pemphigus > Pemphigus obesinymphae. The sequence goes on along the minus strand of JAIPRL010000955.1, from coordinate 19,503 downwards.
TAATATGTGACGATTTGCTGGTAATTTTTATATTTTTATAAATAAAATTTAAAAAAATTTTGATTACATTTTAAAAGTAGGTAGATAGGTAATTTATAATTAGTCTTATGATCAGTACCATATATTTTTCACTATTATTGTGTAATCATAATATATTTTGTTAAAAAAAATGTTTCAAAGACAAATAAACAAAAAAGAATTTTAAAGTAATTCTAGAGTTATGTATACTTATTATAAAATGTATAGATTACGTCTAAGAATCATTTTAATTGGGATAAATTTAAAATTTTCAAAAATTTCCAGTTCTGCCACTACAAAATGCATTTTTTTCAATGCGACAAATCATCAATTTTTATTAATTATTTTATTAACTACAACTCCTTAATGTTTAGTAAATTAATATGGCAGATATACAAGGTTGTTATAGCCTACCTATAAACTAATCGAGTGTCACCTACGATTATTTAAATTCACCATTACTTATTATATATTATTTAACATGTTAACTAAAAAAACATTGGGGAGTCGTAGTTAATCAAAATAATTCATTTGACCTGTGATATTTTTTTAAAATGAGTACAATCTCTTCCATTGAAAAAAAATTATGGTTCACACTAAAAAAAAATTTTAATTTGTAGTGGCATAGGACTGGAGTGTTTTAAAAATGTATATTGTTTTGTAATAATTAAAAATATTCTGTACAATGACATAAAATACATTCTTTATAACCACTAATATGTTGAATAAAATCATAAACTCAATTTAATTCACCAGGACGCTACACAAAATTTTTAAGAAAAATGAAAAATTAGTAATTAAAAAATATGAATTTATTTTAATGTCGTAAAGAGATGCCATGCGTTTTATATTATATTATTAATATTTTATTGCTATTGTTTGAAATGCTATTAATTGTATATACTCTATAATTAATTTCAGGACTCTTATAAAAAAATGTCCATTGAAAGTAATATTCTTGATATACCTGCAAATAATTCTGGAATTGGATTATTTGGAAATCCTTTACTTGTCAATCCAAATTTTCAACATGACATGTTTAGAGGATTCAATCATGAATGGGGAATGGGGAATGGGGAATCAAGCACAATGTTACCAAGTACATCAGGAATAGAAAATCCAATTTCAGTTATAGGGCAACCTTCATCTTCCGTTGAACAATTGATTCAAGCTAATGAAAATGTAAATAACATTGAAGTTGGAAACAACCAGTCTAACTTCCAAACATGGTTTTCAGAATTTGAGGAAATGAAAAATACAGAAAGAAAAAAAGTAAATACATTTTTATAATTGAAAAATATTTGTTCATTTATTATTAACTCTCATGAATTTAAATATTAATAACAATTTTTTATCAAATAGGAATATGCTTTTACACCTGACAACGAAATGGAAGAAATAGAAAGTCCATTAGCTGAAGGGAAACGACGTTTAGAAAATGGAGAATTACCAACAGCTGTATTATGCTTTGAAGCAGCTGTTAAACAAAATCCTTCCAATTCAGAAGCATGGCAACTTTTAGGCACTACTCAAGCTGAAAATGAACAAGTTAGTTTCTATATATTTAATATATAGAATAAAATATAATATATTAATTTTATTTAGTTATTATTAATAATAATTCTTCTTTTCCTTTGCCTTCTCTCCCAACTATTTGTGTCCGGCCACCCCAGTCCTACACTTCCACTTAACTCTATCTACTACATCTTTTTCACTTACCTTCCTCATATCACTCTCCATCACATCCCCCACCTCTTTTTCGGTCTTCCTCTACCTCTCTGTCCACCAACATACATTTCCTTTACTAATCTTACTGTCTCAGTCTCTTTCATCCTTAATACAAGCCTGAGCCATCTTAATTTATTCCCCCTCATTTTGTCAACTATAAAAACTACTCCTATACTACCTCTTATATATTCATTCCTTATTTAGTCCTTTCTAATAGTCCACTCATCCACCTTAACATTCTCATCGCTGCTACACTCATTCTCTGTTCTATCTTCCTATCTACTGCCCAACATTCTGTTACAAACATCATTGCAGGTCTTACCACTGTCTTATAAAATTTACCTTTTAACCTAGTAAGGATTCTTTTGTCACACAAAACACCTGATGCTTCTCTCCTCCACTTCATCCATCCACATTTAATTTCATGTTTCATATCCTCTTTAAACAACTAACTCTAAATACTTCTCTCTACTTCTTCAACTACATCCCCACTCAATTTTATTTCTTGCCTTTCCGTAATCCCTCTATGTTCCCTTTCATTCTCTATATATTCTGTTTTACCCCTACTAATCCTTAGTGCATTACTTTTAATTATTAATTATTATTTATTTTATTAATTTACTACATTTTTACTTCTGAATTATTTCTATAGCTTTCTTATTTGCCTTACCTCATACAATATATGTAAAGATAACTTGTTTTATTAATAATATAATAATTTATTTTATGTTTACTAAATATATTTATTAACTTTTTAGGACCAACTTGCCATAAATGCATTAAACAAGTGTCTGGAATTACAACCTGAAAATTTGACTGCTGTCCTTTGTTTGGCGGCTTGTTACACAAATGAAAGTTATAATTTACAAGCTTGTCAGATGCTCATGGTAAAAAATTAAAATAATATTTTTTTAGGTACTTATTAGATATTAGTAGAGCAAGGATTTATATAAACTAAAACTATAAAAAGCTATGAAGCAATTCCATATTGGGTAAAATAATTATGACTGATATATTGAATTTGAAAGAAATTATAAATCATTTCTTTCTAAAAAAACGCTTTTGAGCAAAGCTTTGATGGATATACTTGATAATTACTGTAGATTATACTAATAGTATATAGGTAATAAATAATAATATTATAATATTATATAATAAAATTAACAAAAATATTGAAAATAATGCAAAAAACTTTGAATGTAAAAGGATTTGGAACCGAGGATCTCACACACGAAAACACCGTTAGCTCCTACTAGACTACGTACAAGTACTAAGAAATTTAAAAAAAAATTAAACCTATTTGACAAATATGGTAAGATGGCTAAATTTCAATTGATATAACTTTAAAAGTAAGTCCTACCGCCAAATTCTGACTTCACCATTATTTTTTTGAACAAAAAATCTCCTGTATAGCAGAAAAGTTATACTTAGATATTATTATGAATTAAAAATCTCAAAACTGAAAATTGCTATAAGTAGACCGAAATTAGGTACAAAAAAATTTTTTTGAACATGTCTTGACATTAACGCATTAACATTTTCAGAGTTATAAAGATTTTACCACAATCATGTTTTCCGATTTTTATGGTAATATTTTGATTGATTTTTCTTGTGCGTGTATTGAAAAATGACCCCTCTAAAGTATCAACTGGATACCGGAAACCAGGTAAACTTGTAAAGATCGGAGTACTCCTTCTAGTAAAAATTTTATATAAAAAAAAAAAAAAAGAAAAACATATCATAAAACCAATACATTCCTCACTTTTCTCAGAATCTAAAAATAATAATAAAACCCTAGCTCATTTTGTCGATGAGAATTATATAGGAAATATATTATATATAAATGATATGGATGTTGACACGGTATGTGATTTAGATTACTTATATTATGTTCCTTAATTAGTAGTTTTCTCCGGACCTAACTTTAGTATATTGTCCACTATTGGATCCACAAAATATTTTTATAAATAAAATAAAATAAGTTTATCGTGAAAATTCACTCTGTCACCCACTGGTGATTTTACCCTCCTTTATTCACTAAGGCATTTGCTATACTTAGATATGGGTTTCGGTGTCACTCAGTCCACACTCTATTATTGTTAGGTTTTTTTTATATAAAAATTAAACAATAATAAATTTTACTAACAATTTGCAAATATGTATCAATTTTAAATAAAATAATATAAATATACATAACATCTGTTTAAAGGAATGGTTAAATCAAAATCCCAAGTACTCAGACATTGTAAAGTCAAAACCAATACCAGAAGACTCGCATGTGATGAAATTTTTATTTTCTACGTATGTATTTTTATATTGTTTGATTTATTTTTTAAGCTTTTAATAAGTTATTACTATATGTTTATTTTATTTGTTAAAAATAATATTTTATATAATAAATATATAATAATATAATATATATAAATATATAATATAATAAAATTATACATAATATATTAGGTAAATATTTTTTAATTTATAGGAAATTATATGAAACTGTAAAAGATATGTATATAAAAGCTGCTCAAAGAAGCTTAGAAACAGGAGATATAGATGCAGATGTTCAAAACGGATTGGGTGTACTGCTTAATCTTAATAATGAGAATGATAAAGCCATTGATTGTTTTAAAGCTGCTCTACAAATAAGACCTCAAGTGAGTAATTATTATACTTTTCAAAAATCCATTGTGTTTTCTTTTATATAAATAAATAATAATAACTAATGTGATGTCTGATGAACTTTTTATAGGATGCTCGTTTATGGAATCGCTTGGGTGCTACTATGGCCAATGGTGGTCGATGCGAAGAAGCTATAGAAGCATATCATAACGCTTTGCAATTGTGCCCAGGTTTTGTAAGGGCCCGGTATAATCTGGGAATTACTTGTATCCATCTTGATACTTACAGGTTATTTTATTTTATTAAATTTTTCAATACCTTATATCATGTTTATGATCTTTTAAAATTATGTTATACCTGCATATACTATCTCTGTCTATGTAACAGGCAATATAGCAAAATTACACTACGGAAAAACAAAAATATAGTGTCTACATTAAAATTAGAATTTAAACACTTATTATAAATTGTTTGTGAAAAAGAAAAAGTTGTTGAGATAATCTCATATCACATTTGCTAAATATTGCTTTACAAGGAAGGTACACATTTTTAAAAGGTTTAAATTGAGAATGCTGCAATTTCTGTAGTAAATAAAATAAAATATTGTGAGTCAATATTTTTCAAAATTGGTAATAAGTATTTGAATTATATTTACAACCTAGGTACCAAGTTTTTAATATATATTCTCCATTAGGTAGACAGATATAATATATATTTTTATTAGAAAGAATATACTCAATAAAATAAACACTACATTGATTTAAGCTGTTTATTACACAAATGTTAGAATATATGTATTAAATATGTTTGTTATATGAAGGATATGAAAAATCAATATATAGGGATAGGAGAGTCAGTCGTGCGACAAAATTGTAACGGATAACGCCAGTATACATATATATACTGGCGTTATCCTTTACAATTTTGTCGCACGACTGACTCTCCTATCCCACACTTTTAGTTGACAGACCAACCATTCCCCTCTTCACCATCACATGCAAGTGTAATAACTTAAGATAACAATATATGTATATATTCAGTGGCTAGTGTGCATAATCAAGTATATTACACATTGAATACATGTTATGAGATCCACCATACACGAATGAATTTATTGAGTACGGCCCAGGTCATATCAGCTATTATGTGGTGGTGGATCGTACATTTTTTACACTACTATTCGATGGTCAACGACATTCGAACCCGGAATGTTGTGTGAGAAACTTATACACTATTCAGCAGGCTAACCCATTGGTGAAGACGACAATTTGAAACTTTAGGCCCATTAGTACTATAATTAACATTCGATAATATGAAGCAATCACAGTTGTAAATTTTGGTTACAATAATTATTTAATTAATTTAAAAACAATTACAAACAATTGAAATTTTTAAACAATTTAAGCAATATTATTCATTGTTGAAAAAATAGCTACTGTGTGTAGACTGTAGATTTTCAGCTACATACTATAAAATTATTAATTAATAACATATCTATTATAATTTTTTTAAATAAATGTAGTCAGTAATATTTAGTATTTTATTATTCTTTAAATACTTATGTAATAAGTGGAGCTCGGAAGTTGATGCATTGAATTTTTTTTTTGGAATATCATAGCCAATGTATTCCTGGCTAAAATGTTTCATTAGCATGCAAATCTAAATAACTAATATTTATTTTGAATATTTTTGCATTTTCTGGCTTTTTACTTTTTAGGCCATTTTTAGTAATTTTGGTTAATTTTAGTCTTCTTTTACCCATTTCCCACTAGTTAAGAGAAAAATTATGATTTTATTATTATTATTATATTTTGCTAAAATATCATTGAGCTGATTATAACATTTTTAGTAAAAACCAACTTTTTTCTTGTCAAATAATATATAGGTAGATTTAAAAATAAACCTAATCACTTCACTGCTTATCGTTTCTGTTGACTGATCCATTAGTCTCTCTCATTGAGTTGGTAGCGACTGGATTCCACCCCGCTACCTAGCCATAGGTTTTTATATTTATGGTTATATTTTTGCATTTTTCATATTAAAAGTTGTTTTTTACAATTTTGAAAAATTTTAGGCCATAAATCCATTTTTTAATGTTTTTAAGTCATCAACTTCTGAGTCTTAGTAATAAGTAATAAGCTAATAACTTGCTTTTATAATGTAGTATTTTGTATTTTTGTCACACAATTGATATCTATACACTAATGCCTTATAATAACTATGTAGTATTGTTAAAACACTTAAATGGATATTCATTTTTAATTTTATATAAACCATAATAAATGTTTAATATACTAACACAATTAATATACTTCTAATATTTAATTTATACATCGTGTATTTTCTGTTTATCCACCTTAATGCACACTGGGTATGTATATATATGGGCGATAACATCCTCTTAAGTTTTAATTATAATATATTGTTATTTTTCTAAACTATAATTACTATTTAAAATATAAATGGGTTTGTGTATAACAGAGAAGCCATAGAACACTTATTAGAAGCGCTGAATCAACAGGCATCTGCAGTTAGTACAAATTTTCAAAGTCCAGCCTTATCAGATACTATTTGGAGTACATTGCGTTTGGCTATTTCAATGGCAGAACGACCGGAATTGTTAAAAGCTGTTAATGATAGGTAAACATATTATGTACATTTTATATAAATTATCTTCTTCTGATTTTAGGTCTTATTGTATAGTCTATACAGACCATACTATCTCATACCCAAATCTCCATCTTTCTCTATCTATTGCTTTTTCTTTCCATATCGGACCTTTACTAAGTAATTCCGTCCACATCATTTTCTATTATATCTTCCCATCTTGCTCTTTTCCACATAGATTTTGCTCATTTTGGCTTCTCCAAACATGCCTCGCTATATTATCTTTCTTTTTGCATCTACTATACTTGTACTTTGGAGTATGATTCTAGCTCTACATTTTTCTTCCTCCGCTCTCCACTAGTTTAATCCTTGATTGTCTGAAGATTTTTCCTTTCTAGTATTAAAAACTTTTTCTCATAAAATTTTCTTAGTGGTCGTGTTTCTGTTCCATGCAGGATTACTGAACGAATTAAAATGACATATAACTGAATCAGTTATTTGAGAAACTCGACTTGTCCAAAAAAATGGAATCACGTTTTATTGTGGTTTTGGATTTGTCATATTATGTAGATTTACATATTTCAAGAGAATCCCAACTTGTCCACCATTATAATTAGTATTTTATTTTTATAGCAGTGAAATTTGGAGGAATCAAGAGAAATCCTACTAGTCCAGGAAGGACATGTTTTTTTTTTTTAATTTTTCCAAAAGTTTGGGTTTTTGGGGCAAGTTAGGCTTCTCTAAAGACTGATTCAATTGTGTTGTCTTGATAATGATTGTAACCCCAATATTTTTATCAGGCCATAGTAACACTTATTTTCTTCCTGTATTCTAGCCACTACTTCTCTGGATACTTCACTATGCTGTATTATTATTGTTCTAAGGTACTTAAATTGTTCCATTTTATTAGAACTATAATTGCCAATATCTAAGAATGTAACAGGAAGTAATAATTCTCTTCTAATAACCATGTATGCAGTTTTTTCATTGTTCATTGTAGCCCCACTTTTGCGACCAATTTGTTTAAAAGCTTTTAGTTTTTCTTGCGATTCCTCTAATAATTCTAATCATCTGCACACGCTTATACCCCTATGGCTGTATCTTGTAATTTAAAGCTCTAATGATTAATATCTATCTCCCATATCACTTTTTCTATTAACAGATTAAATGAGATAAGTGATAGGCTGTTACCTCTTTGTAATCATGATTTCACTATACTCTGCACACATTAAGAAGGTTCCTTACTGACTGGTGGCAACTTTTTTCCACCCCGCTATTTCACCATAGTAAAATAACGATATGTTGACATACTGAACGCCAATATTTATTGACTATTGTTATACACACATACAGTATACCGCATTATTTTGATTAACACTGTATGATACAGGCTTACTCATGGAAAGGCGCCTTTTTAACATACATAGAGTAGTATAGGATATGAAATTGAACTTCCAATTTTAACTATAAAATACATAGTAGTAGTTTTCTACACGTATTCTAAGTTTAATAACTTACTAGAGAACTGAAACTCTATCAATATGTTTATCAAGTTTGCTCTATGTATTCTATCATAGGCTTTCTTGAAGTCTTTAAATATTGTATATATTTCTTTATCCAACTTCCATGATTTTAAAAATAGTTGTCTTAAAATAAACATTAGATCGACTGTCGACTTTCCCATACTGAACCCACCTTGATAGTTCCTGATTGTTTATTCTGTCTTTTTCTTTATTCTCACTAAGATACAATAAGATAATATTTTATATGTTACATCATTGATTATATATATATACCATATAGTTGTTGTAATTGTGTGTATTCCCTTTTTTATACAGAACAGACTACAGCCATTTTTCATTCTTTGGACCATTTCTCCATTGTGCAGATTTTTGTAATTAATTAGCATATCCATTCAACCAACTCTTCCCCTCCTCTCTTTAATAATTCCACCTGAAGTCTTATCTTCACCTAGTGATTTTAAATTTATTGTTTTTTAACATTTTTATTTGCATTTAGATTTCTTCTAGTGTTGGTTTCAAGCACTCGATGTTATTTCTATTTTCTTGGTTAATTTTCTTTGGATCATCACAATTTAGTAGATTATTAAAATACCTTTTCCATTTTCTAACCATTACTTTATTTTTAGTTATTAGTGACTTATTAGATCATCATCCTTGAAGAATCTTTCCTTTCTTTTAAAACCACTACTGAATTTATTTAATTATTGATATAATCATTGATTTTATAATAAATATTATAATAATTTTATTATAAAATCAATAGTATAACTCTCTAGTCTGATGACTTCAATAATCAATTTCTGTATTTTTTATAATTTTTTTTTATATATATTTTCTTTTCTCACATAATAATATTATGTACTTCCTTTTGTCGAGTTCTGAATCTTATGAAATTATGTACATTATACAATAACAATTATGTATAAAAATTGCATTATATATACATTATACTGAATTTCCATAAAGTCATTTATTTTCAGTAGCTATAAGCAGTTTACATGATAATTATTTACTTGAATTCAAATTATTTTTTTTTTATTTATAAAATTAAAAATACAACTTAATTATTTACTGTTCAAGATATTTTAACTATATTAGATTAAATTAAGTTATTCTGTATTATTATAAATCAAAATATTAATTTAATTATTATGTTATTAATTATGTTCCAGGAATTTAGATTTATTAAATGAAGAGTTCAATTTTAACAGATTGGACCAAAATAATGTTAATAACAATTAACAGTAAGTTAAAAAAAAAAAAAAAAAAAAAATGTAAATTTTTGTTATTGCTGTTTGTGAGATAGGGTTGTTATTATTTATACATAATAGGGCATAAATAACTCTTTAATTCTTAAAAAAAAATTCATAATAATAGCATTATAAAAAGGTCTTATACAAAATTAAAAAAAATATATTGAATATAGCTTAAATCTAATTTAAAAAATAATGTTTGGTAAACTGTTCATTATGTATTCATTGTTGTCTGTTGTAATACAATTCTGAAACTTTACATAATGGTCAAATGTTTTCTTCAAAAAAGAAGGTTTTATAATTTCAAAATCAATAATGGTATATTGGCTGTGTTGAGAGGTTTGTTTGCAAGCAGTACTGACATTTTAAATTCTTTATGCAAGTTTTAGAATTCAGTTATAAGCAGCATATTGATAATCTGGATGATTTGAAGAACATTATTTTTAAAACGACATGAAAAAAACTGTATTCAATACCCTTTAAAAATATAAAATACAATTTTGAAAACTTTTTGTAATACCTACTTTTTTTTATAAACATTTATAATTAGAGAGTTATCTATGCCCTGTCACCTGTACATACAGGGTTTATTATTTTTTTTTTTTTAATTCAAATCAATTTAGTATTCTGATAATTATTATTTGTACACCTTGGTTTAGTACCTTTCAAAATTGTATATTTTACATTTGTCTTCTCTGTCATACATTTAAGTAATGATATTTAATTTAATAAATTGATTTTTATTCAATGTTTGTTGAATTGAACTGCTCAAATATAGTATATTCAAAAATTATATTTTTAATAAAGAAATTTGGCTGCTTTAATAAAGAAAATTATACTTTTCTGTCTAATATGTTTATTAAAATGTATTAATCAATAGTTTAAAAAACGATTCTGAGTGGAGCTTCTATGTAATGTACCTACTGAAATTCTTAGTATTATAATCATATAAGTTCAATACCTTTAAATCTATTACTGAATTATCAACCGATTCATATTGTTTTACAACACTGTTTTCGAAATACGTATGTGTTAAAATAAAAATAAATTATTTTGTAGAAATTAGGTATTTAATTTTATATAAGTAATTCAACTTAATTTGTATTATTTAAATTTTAAATATAATATTAAAATTTAATTCTATTATACCTAAATAGAATTGAATGAAGTAATATACTAATAAATGGCCTAAGTCAAAACGGTCTGACCGGAATTTTATTTTTGACCGGTCAGACCGCTATAAGCTTAAATTGGTTTTCACTGAATTCGGTCTCAAATCTATCAATTGGTTTTAATAAAAATCTGATTTTACCTGACTAAAATTCAAAATAGTTTAATGTGTCAAACAGAATATTCAATAGAATTCAGACAGTTAATTTGGTTGTAACTTGTAGGTAGGTACTTAATAAATTTTTTTTTTTTTCTACAAATGTATAATTGACAACACGGAAGAATTGTACTAAAATTACTATTCCATCTCTGCCATCGTTTATTACAACAAAAAAGCAACAAATTTCAACAGTTTTTCCATACCCGAATCTGATTCTAATCATGCACAACCTAATTCCCGACTCGGATACTCGGTTCACCAGTCTTGATCTTGTACTGAAGCCGACCTTGCAATCTTGTCTACCGTCCCCGATACCTTTTCTATGTGATCAAAACATGAAATTAATAGTGTTTTCTATTTACCTACACTCGTGTACACTTTTTGTGTGAAAATGATTAGTATCAACTGGTATCAATAGTGCAATATATAATACGAATTCCATATAAAGGTAGGTATAGTACTACAGTGTAATTATTATCTACTTTATTATTATGCATTTTTATAGTTTCGAATTATTATTTATATTGTAGTGTGATACTATACCGTCTTCAGGGGTGTAGTGTACATTTACGAAATGGATGAAAAATGCTATAAACATTTATAAATAATAACACATTGTGGTGTTTGTATACTGTTTTAATCAAATTTTTGTCTACAAAACTTCAGTTTTAGAGAAAATGTGTGGAATGAGAACTTAATAATATGTAATAATAATAAAACTAAATATAATGAAAAATGATACCTAATATGTTACTTTTCACTTTTAACCCTTAAGTGTTCACTAAGTTAAAAAAGCAACAGAAAATTTTCAAGTGATGTTTTTCTGACTAATTTAAAGTCACTTAACTTATAAAACCCACTCTTAAAAACATCTATACCTCAAATTTTAAATATGAGATGTATCATATAGGATACAAAATCTAAAAACCGATATTTCAGAAGCGTATCTCTGAAAATACATTAGTAATCTATATTTCTTATTACATAGTTGTATATTATCATATCCAAAAACTAAATCAGGATATTATTTTAAAACTCTTTATTATAATAAAAATATTTTATGTCCATATATAAACAAATATTATATAAATTAGGGAAAAAAAAACAAATAAAATGAGAACTTATTACTTATTAATATTATTATTATTATGCAGAGCATATTTCAACATACAACGTAGGTGGCACTAATGCCACCAAGTGAAAAATTAGTGCCACCTATTGGTTGATAAATGTGCCACGTATATTCACACTTTCCATGAACCCAGATACATTGTTTAAAGAATTTTCATTAGGCGATAATCGAAAATTTATCAAAGTATACCTATACACTAGGGTATTATGTCCTGTTTTTGAGGATTGTGTCCTGTTAAAAAACTTTAAACGAGCTTTTTGTCCCACTTTTTTGTTATCTACCAATTTTTTTTTTTTAATTAACCTTTTTTGACCATTTTTAAACAAATTTATGAAAATGTTCATTGAAAATTATTACGATATTCACTTTGTAATTCTTATCTCAATTTTTTTTCAAAATATGGTCCCCCTACACTATAATACACTAATCTTATGGGAATTCTATGATTGTACCTCATTTTTATTAAAAAAAAAAAAAGTAGGTAGTGGAAAATCTATGCAAGGGTATAATAATTACTAATAAGATTATAGTTAGGTATAATTTTTAATTAAATTAAAATTATTTTCTTAATCATCTTTTGAAAATATTGACCTTTAATATTCGTATAAATAATCAAATAACCAGTTCAATATTTAATTTTTATTTAAATTATAAATGAGCAAGAATATATTTTATGTATTATATACCTAGGTATATTTATAATGTATAATGTATATATATATATACCTATATAATATATTTATGTCCAAATTTCGTATATTAATTTTAAAAATGTTCAATTAATGATTTTTAGTTTTTGGACCTTTGTATGTTTATAATGATGCAGACATTTTTCTGTCACATACTAATACCCTTAATAGCACAAAACTTTACTATATTTTAATTTCAGAAAACACATTCTATGTCTCCACTTACCATCTTACAAACATAATTTTGTACCTACATTTGATGCGATTGTAATCGAAATATATACGTTAAAAAGTTTATAATAGGTTTAGTACCTATATGGTAGGTACTATTGGTACCCATTTAAAGTCACTGACACTTTCCGCTTTATAATAAGTTTTGGTTAATTGTGGTAAGTACCTAGTTTTTTTTTTACGCTTAAGGTCAGCACACGCCCGATTTTCAAGTATTTTACGTAGGAAATGTTTATGAGAGTTGAGAAAAATGAAAATCCACCAATTTAAAATTACATTTTAAAAGTAATTTACGCATTTCTCATTTTTATCATCTTTATAATATCGCAGAAAGATGAAGCATTAAACAAATGATAGCTACTTAACAAAATTATTTACGTCATTAGACTTAAGAATATGTCATCCACATATGAGTACACGGATGTATTCAGGTATCGAGATAATTGGGAAATAGTTTGACGGTGAAAGAGCTCGTGGCAAAAAGGTCCATTTTCGAGATGGACTCGTCGAAAAGTGTCTACGTGTCGTTCCTATCATGCACAGCTAGGCACGACCTGCAAAATCAGCTGCAAAATTAAATTTTGGCTGAATTACTATGTTCTATGCTATATTACAAATATATTCATGACAACGTTTATTTTATGTTAGGTTATTTTGTCATCAATTTATTGTTTTATTTAATGTCTGTGGCTACTATAAATTAAAACATTTTTTTTTTTTTTAATGCATAAGGAAAAACAACAAAAATCTCGTCAAATCGATTTTTCATTTCTACGCAATTTCGAAAATAATAACTTTAAAATCTTGAAATTTACAACGAATATTTAATTTAGCAATATATTCACGTTAATTAAATTTTTTCAACTGTGGGCTATTTTTAGACATTTTAAATGTTGAGGTTTTTACGTTCTAAAAGGGGTAATTTTGGGTTTTAAGATCTGAAAATTGTATACAACGTTAAATATACGTTACTCTAAATTTACTTTAATTAATTAATTACTCTATTTTTAGATTTTAATTTTTTTGAGTAAGTTTTTTTTTTATTTACTTTGTTAAATTAATTCCTCTTAAATTCAAAAATCTGTAGTTACAATTTTTTTTATAGTCATTTAAATTTTTCAACAAAATTATCAATTTTGAGGTATTTAAGTCCAAATAGTTGGTAAAATGAGATTTTAATACCTAAAAAAATTTAATATAACGTATGTTGTGCATTACTTTAACTAAATTTAAAATAATATCGTCGGGAAAAAAGTATTTTAGATTTTGAGGGTAATGAGGGAGTTAGTGGTTTTACAAAGATGTTTATTTCTTTCTACGATTACTTTTTTGATATAATTTTAAACCTACTGAAAACATAATTAATATTAATAGTTATGTAAAGTACACCGAGGCTGCGCTCAAAATCGTGTTTTTTGAGTTTAATGACTTATCATTGCTTCTTTCAAATGCAATACATCCACCAAGAGTATATATCCTATCCAATAAGTGCTTCCACCCGACAAGCGAAGTGCACCTTTTTTTAGATTTGATTTATAAATTAACAGCTATAACTTCTAAAACGATTAATTTCCTAATTACAAATTATAAAACAAATTTTTATACATTTTTATAATGCAATAATACTTTTCACCATCATTCCTGTGCCTAACTGCAGTTCATGCGAACGTGCATTTTCAAAATTGGCCATCGTGAAAACAAAACTTCGCAGCACAATGACTCATGAAAGACTTGAGTCACTAATGTTTTTCATTTTTATATATTCAGAATTTAGTTTACTTTGAATTTTGAAACAATTAATTACCTACTTGGTTATGAGAGAAAAATTATAAAAAAAAAATGTTTGCCTATTTTTTTTTTTTTTTTGTGGTGGCGGGGTAGTGCATGACACTGAAGAAAGTCTGGACACGCCTATGAGTGTAACC
Organism: Pemphigus obesinymphae; assembly: GCA_025469235.1. Classification (NCBI taxonomy): domain Eukaryota; kingdom Metazoa; phylum Arthropoda; class Insecta; order Hemiptera; family Aphididae; genus Pemphigus; species Pemphigus obesinymphae. The sequence continues at coordinate 4,448 of JAIPRL010000955.1, read as the reverse complement.
CAGAGGTCCAGAGGCAGACTAACAAGATGGGACAGTGGGAATAGTCCTATTGGGCCGAATGTTTTTAAAGGCCGCCGGGCTGAACCATGTAAATTTATAAACTTTATACTAAAATCAAATAATATTGACCATCAAAATAAATCTATTTAGGCATATTATAATATGTTTATATTAAATAAACATATTATAAATTTAATAATTTTGGTTTCTACGCGCATTCGTAATTCCCGAATACCGACTAACGATTGTGCCACTGCGAGAGTACGAACGTATATTGCCCCGCATATGGTATATTCAGACATACATTGGCACGATGGCACGTCATATAATATGCCATATTTACGTTTAACGTTTTAAATTTATTTTATTTAATTTGTAAATATGAGTTTATGTGAAAAAAAAAATGAAATATATCGAAATTGTTAGATTTTTATTTTTCTTACATTACTTAAAAATTGCCTATTCAAAACCCCTTAAAAATCGCAAGTGTTGTGTATGAAACCCTGCACCAGATACATCTTTCTCATTAGAATTCATATTTATTTTTATTATAATTATAAATTAGTAGTTAAAATATACATTCAAAATATAATTCTACCGACCACCATTGATTATTATATTACATAATAATTTATGACTAGGGTAGAGGACTTGTAGCATTTCAACATTTGTTTTACATAGTCACAAAAATACAAAGCAAGGTACATTTATTTTGCATATAAATGAAAATTTGTGTTTTTTTTTTTTTTTTAATACTTAAAAGCTAGTTCTACCGTATAAATAGGTATCTAAAATATTTTCATTATAATAAATATTTTATTTGATTTTTGTTAAATATAATTTATGTTTTTTCTCAACTATTATAAATTATGGTTAAGTACCAACTTCTCAGCCTTTAGTATAAAGTTACCCAAATTTTAGTTTCAATATTCAATTTCTTATTTGTGCATGAAAGACTACAAATAGTTAACACTTTCAAATGTGATAATAAAAAGTTAAAAATGCTTGTATAGTCTTTCGATAAAAATAGTGACTAAACAATAATTTTTTTTTAATTGGAATAAGTTTATAAACTTTATATGCAACAACTTTCTGCAAATGGTAAAGATTTAAAAACTCGTAAATAGCTTGTAATTATTAATACAATGAATAAACAAATTAATGAATCAATTAGATCTGTTTAACAACAAAATATAGATACATGAAATTATATCATACACCATATATGTACTACCTATGTAATGACCCAATTAATTAAAATTTTACATACTATTTAGTATTTACCTATTTATATTATAAAAATGCACAATATTGATTTAAGATTTTCAAAAAAAAAAAATGTATTTCCAATTTTTTTTTTTTTTTTTTTAATGGGAGGGATGTTAATAATTTTGGGGGGTTAAGTCCCCTTCAGTCTACCTCCAATTGGGCTTTTAACCCCAAATTCTCACTGAGCCGGACACCTCCCAGTACGCCTCTGCAGGGTCTCTAAACTACGGTCTGCGGGTCACATCCAGCTTGCCAACAAGTTTTAACCTCCCCTCCCCAATGGACGAAAAAATAATCTAAAAATATGTAAAATTTCCAGTCTACTTAGCACAAAAATTTATTTATGAACTTAAAATCCAGTTCCTGCAATAACATTTGTCTGATCTTGATGTCAAATATGAAAACATAAATACTTTTTAAAATCCGTTTAATTGTGATATTAAGAAGTTGCTTTCTATCGTTCAACTGGAAATTATTGATTTACAATGTAATGATACACTTCATCGATCAAATATCGAGAAGAGACTTGTTGATTTTTATAAATCCCAGATACACAATATTTAAATTTGTAATTGCATATTTATCAGTACATGCCACAACTTATTTATGCAAGTGCAAATAAGCTTTTTCTGAGTGGAAGTACATTAAATCAAAATATAAGTCAGTCATGTCGGACAAATATTTGGAAAATAAATATGGGGAACCAGTAGGTAACCTACAATCACTAATCGATACAATATTAGCAGAGAGACGTCAATAAAAAAATCAATAACTTATAAATATAAATCGAAATTCATATTATATATTATTTTATATAATATTGAGCAATATATTAAATGAAGTCATAAAAAATCATTTTTCATTTTTTACAAACTCAAATTGTTAATAAAAATAATATAATATATATACCTATATTAATATTCTTGTAGATATTATATTTCTGTAAAATTCGAAATAATACGTGTTTATATATTTTTGACCCACTAAGTGCTTTTAATTTTTCATACGGCCCTCGAATAAAAAACTATGGAGATGCCTGGTGTACATACAATTGACTTGTTTTTATTTCTTTTTGTTAAATAAAATATAATACTTAATGATATAAAACGGGAACTGCCTGGACAGTAAAATATTATTTTATTCTCTAATAATATAGTAATAATTGTTAACATTAAATTTGGGTACTAAATATAAGTATTTCGAAATTGTATATAATACCTATAACATATAAGTAGAAATGTTGATCAAATATTTATTTAACGGGATTTGTAAGCGGTCGGTTATAAGCAATTATTTGAATAATTATTCACGTTACGCAGTGTGTTCGTGCGACTAGTATATTTTGGTCTACAGTGTGTGTAAACCTTTGGCATAATATCTAATGATGGTGTGTTCACTCGCACGCACAGCACCCACCGGCACGTGACGTCAATAAATACGGCTATCGTATTGGAAAACAGAAAAATACACTAAATCCCATTTCTGAATTTGTCGTAAAATCTGCTTTAGAACGACTTTTCCGCTTTATAAATTTTTTTTCCCTTATGATTTTCACAAAAATTTAAAACGTCCGAATTTTTAAATGTCCGAATATATTAACTTAATTTTTCGGCGGACTATTGAGGATAAAAAATAAAAAATGTGGAGAGTCGATCTACAGTTAGTAGACGTTACGACGAATGCAGGTTAATTTTTATAATCCTTGTCACATCTTCTAGATCCATCGGTACGTTGGAAATAGAAATGATCTAAATTTCCAGGTTACGTGTGCGATGGAAAGAGACAGACAATCGCCGCTTCTGATTCCCCGGCCGCGGCGTAGTGTCACCCCGGTATAAAATATACTTATTTCTTTTTATTTAAAGCGTAGACAACTAAAATGTGCAAGCCAAATAAAATGCCTAATCATTACTCCTTAAAACACGGTCTCGTCTCCAGTCCTCTTCAGAGGACGCTACACAGTTTTTTCAATGAAAAACTCACATCAGTATTTTTCAATTTAATCAACTTACAAACATGTTGGAAATACGAAACACAAAAGAATTATACCCAACAACGTTATTTAGTGACTGACGGAGCCGATTTTTGATATATGCAATTGTACACGTTTTATTACTTATGTACCGATAAATTATCGATTTTTTTCACATTTTTTTTTCAACAACTAATGAAATATGTAAAAAATGCATACATCAAAAATATAATTTATTTTTTATTTCATCTTTCTACAATATTCTCAAGTTGATAAAAATGATAAATGCGTAGACACATTTTTCTAACAAATATATTGTGATTGCACAACAATTATAAATGATATTGATACAAGACTATTTTTAAAGTAATTTAAAAATACAGATGTTCAAATGTTTTTAAATTGATAGATTTTCATTTCTTTTTAAATTTCATAAAAATTGCCTCTATAAAACCCCTTGAAAATCGGGCGTGTGACGTCCTCTTAAGCACATAGTATTAATTTTAGCTGGATTTTTTTTTTTACCACTTGTACGTTATTAAAATACCACGAATACACAATTCACGTGAAAACATTATGGCTATAGAAAGCGTGGAAAGAAAAAAATAACGAGTATTTATCATACAAGCGTATATAATATAATATACTATGTAGTAAAAGTATGCTATGGAAAATTAATGAGTCATATGAAGGTCTAATGTCAAATTTACCTACGTATACGTATAGGGATATACGTCTAGGTATATACGTATAGGGATACCTGTATATACTATACGCGCATATTTAATGACTAAATGACTGGTCGTATAGGTTTGGTAGGTACTTATACCATACTATACTATTATACATATATAATATATAGGCACATGCATTTTGTTTGAATACCTACGTTATGACTTATTGCATCATACGAGCATATACAGGTACTCCATATTATTATAAATAAAACGAAAAATATTAACTATTTCAACACGGAAAAAGTGTAAGGATATAGGTAATCTTAAAAATATCGTCGTTCATATAGGTATTCGTAGGTACATAGGTACCTATGTAATTGAATATTGAATATAAAAAAAAAATACCTAAATATATAATATAGGGTACTTACATATATTTTACATTATACTCTTCTTCTTCTTCTTCTCCTTCGCCTCATCTCACAACTATTTGTGGTCGGCCATACTGGTCCTACACTTCCACTTAACTC
>JAIPRL010000954.1:74075-103976 GCA_025469235.1 Pemphigus obesinymphae | reverse complement strand
TATCGAACCTAATGTTAAAAAACTTGTTAAAAACCACCAAGTTCGACCATCTCACTGAAGTTAATTTTTCATACAACAATCAAAAATCATGTCTACAAAAACAAATAAGCCTAGCAATATTTTTTTTTAATAATCTAAAAAATGTATTTATTATTATAAAATATAAATTGATAACATTACTAAGTTTTTTTCAAATGTTTAACTTAATTAATTTACTAGTACTATAAATAAAAAAAAAATATGAAATATAAAACATAAATGAAAACATGAGTTATTAAATCATTAAAATTTTTTTTTATTTTCCAAATCATCAACTCAATTTATATCTCTCTCTCCGCATAACCTTAATTATAGAATTCTCACATAGGGGGGCGTTAAAAAATGTATTGCTGCTCAAGGGGGCGGTAACTTAAAAAAGGTTGAGAAACACTGCTATAGATAATGTATACTTAAATGATTTTATCCAATAAATAATTTTAAGAGTTACAGAATTTATAAAGTAGGTATACTGTTTTTCTATTTAATAATAGTGTTCATGTTGTTAACATAAACTATGCTATTATGTTTTCTATAACATGTAATTTAAGTTTGTAAATATTCAAAACAGACTGTTCAAAATGTCATACTCACACATTACAATTTTTTTGAACTATTCAGATTTTAGATGATATCTAAGGATGCTCTGAGACGTATACATATTTTAAACCTTTGAGTATGATTTTTAAAGACAGTGATGGTCAAAAAGTTTTTTCTAAAAAAACAACAACGGAGAAGTACAGGATTTTCTATTTGGTATAATGGCCATTTGTCTTTTATACTATTATAAATGTAATAAATATAGACATTTATTTGATAAAGTAAATTAAGAATTCGATTGATATCTTATATCACTATATATATGCATTATTTGTGTCATATTGTCACTTGTATATGATTTATATTTTTTATCCAATAACGTAGTTAAAATACGAAAATAATATTACATACATATTGTAATAATATATTTGATCGATTATCGTCATGTAAATATCAAAAGTTATTCCGATATTTAAAATAAATTTCCAAAATAAAAACGGATAGTTGGGTAAGATTACATCGAAGGGAATATTTTACAACCTTCGCCCACGTTAAAATAATAATATTATTCAATCACCTGTACTTTAAGATGACGAATAATAGCGAAACATTTGGATAGTAAAATATAAATTGAGACGTCGAAAATATATCAAAAATTTACATCTGTATACGTAAAACGAGACGAATTATAATAATTATTCTGTTCAATATCTTATACGACGTAAAATTACTGGGTTGTACATTTATTAAATCGTCGTAAATTAGCCCTAACACCATATGTGATAATTGCATACATTATTCATGTAAACGTCGTTTTCCATTAAACGGGAAACATGTTACAGTCTGTAAAATAAATAAATAAAATGTAGGTATATTTTAAAAAAAGGCTATAGAGATTATATAATAAAATATTAATTTTGACAATTAGTTATTTTTAATTATTCTCCTTCCAAATGTTCTTCGAGAAAACCATTAATTTTCCGTTTAATAATCACCTTACTTTATAAAGTATTATATTATTAAACTCGTATATAGAGCAGAGTTTAATATTTATATACCGAAATTAGTTTTAATTAAAAAGTAAACAGTTTGTAACTTATTTAAACCGTTTAATCTCATATGGTTTTGATAATAATGAAATATTTTTTACTCGTTACTGGATATGAACAAATTGAAAATTACTAATAAATAATTTTTTACCGTAATTTTAACGGTTTTTTCATTTAGTATATTGGTATGTTAATTTTTGTTTTTAAAGATAAAGATAACTGAAAAACAATATTAAAAACCTACACAAATATAAAAATTGTAGAAGAAGAATATTTTTTTTTTTTTTAGGAAAATTTCTATTTTTATAGAATAAAACTGGAACATGATATATATTTTATTGAAAGTTTATCTAATATTATACCTATTGTCAAATGGTTAACTGTAAAATGATTTATTCATTTTAAAATCGTACAAAAATATTTATTATAATCATAAGCAATTTAACAACTTATTCAAATACAATATTACGAAAATCTCAAAAGCCTTAAAAAAGTAATCTTATTCGCGACGAGTAATAATAATAATAATAATAATAAAAAAAAAAATATTGTAATCTTCCGAGTGGTAAAAATTTAAATCAAATCGTTTAAAATTCGTTTTTCGAATAAAATAATATGATAAAATGGAAAATGGAAATTTATGATAGTGCTATAATATAATATTATATTAATATTTAGTCTCAATGAAAGGGAGAAATAATATTTGTAGAAACAGGAAATTTGATTTCATACTATACAAAAAATAAAACCATTTACATTTTATAATGAAATTGACCAGACAGTCGTTTAATATTGTATAGGTACGTACTTATATTTCTGTACAATAATGTTTTTATATTCGGTTGATGAAAATTAAATTAAATCTCGGGTGATTCACTTTCGAAACGTGTCCGCATTAATAGTAAATCTCATTACTTTATCCTCAGCTACACTGAAGTTTACAAAATTTACTGTGACAACAGTCATAGATGAATATTCGCGGTAATAGGTTTCAGTGCCATTATATTACATTCCCCGCGCACGCGGTATCGATCCTCTCCTCGACAAAAATGTAATAATATCTAACACGAGTTAGCTATACGCTAATGGGATCGAGTGAAAACCGTCAGCTGAGACGACTTCAGTTTTACAATGAAACATAATCAATAAAATAATGTTTTTCCAAATAATAAATTTATCGTATTAGTTTCTTTTCGCATTATTTTTTAGATGTCAAATAATAAAAAGTCGTCCAGGAGTGAACCATGGTCAGGATTTATAATCATAGGTCACATTTATAATGATTGTTTTAAATATAAAACTAAAAAGATATTGTGTCAAAAAAACGATTCCGACCAATGTTCGGTATAATATTATTTTATTCATATCTGCCTGTATATATTATTACAAAAAAAAAAAAAAAAAAAAAAAAAAAGAAGAAAACTATGAAAATTATATTTATGATTTTGTTATTTCCCTAAATTTACAAAACATTTTCATTATAAAACGTTGTTTTTCTTCATGCTTAACATATATACTGGGAAAAACGAAAAATTAACTTTTTTAGAGTAACATTTAGAACTAATTCACTGTCAAAAAAGCTCTATACTCCAAAACTCCTGCTGAACTCCTTTTACTTTATGTTAAAACCAATACATTTGCTTCAGTCAGTGTTTAAATTATCCCTTAACTATATACTCAGAATGTGGTAGAACGTTTTTCAAAAAATATAACTTGCGTTTCATTGTTTACCTCTTTTATGAAATTTGATATGCCATTCAATGTATTACAAGACATCCATCATTTCGCTCAAAGTCTTAAACGTTTTTCTAGTGTTTCCCCACAATATACGTTTAGTGTAATTTTTTTAAACCATAAAAAATTCCACATGTAAAGAATAAGCATATATTTGCATTATATACTCGTATAATGAATACTCTCCGATCGATTATCTACTATGAATGTACAATATTTTAACGTCTTAATAGTAGGTAGGTAGGTACCTAAATTGTTTAATAGTTTGAATGTGAAGTGCGTTTACCCTGACACCGTCATGTTGGAATTTTTAGATTTTTTTTTTTTTTTATGCCATAATTTTTACCAATTTGTACTACTAATACCGGAATTTGTATCGCCCAAAATTTGCCCGACAAAAGTCGACTTTACTGGCGCGGGTGCCAGGGTAACGTTATTCTTTGTACAAATTATGGTGCAATTAATAGCGTAAAAAAATCGACAAATTCCAACAATGCGATGCCAGAATAACACACCTCCCATTGTGTTCGTCCTTTTGTCAGTCCGTCCGTCCGTCTGTCCTATCGATTTGTTGTCATAGTTACTAGTATATATTGTTATTAGAGACATTGTTGATTTGTCAATTGTCTGTCCTTACAATTTCTAGCTATGGTTATTCCCATATTAATATATGTTATATAATGTAGTATATATGTTATACTCGTGATTGAGTTTTGTTATTTCTAAAACATTAACATTTTTTTTTTCCTAATTGGTTTGGAGTTATTGAAGTTGTAAATATATTAATCAAAACGTTTAATTGTCATTTTTTTAAGGCATTTATTTTTAGAACATATTTAGGTTATTGATGCTTTTTTTTTTTTTTTGTAAGGTATTGTTGATTTTAGAACATTCAAATTATATCAATATAATTGCATTTATACGTTTCGTTAGTCCGTTAAACCGATTAATGGGATTAATTAATGGGATCCGTTAAAACGGATCCCATAAAACTCGTGCGGTTGGGGGGCGGAACACATGGAAATCCACCTGGTTTCTATAGCATAATGATATATATATGATATGAAGGCGACGCTGTGTTAAAAATACACCTTGTACGTCTATTTTGACTTACCCTTTCGGTGGGTACGACATGTCAGAACCCCACACGTAGTACTTTAATCCGAAAATGTAGTCTTATTACTGAAAAAAAAAAAAACTAGATATTATAATATAATATGACGTGAAGGTTCCTTAATTAAGTCTACACAAGAGGGAGAGGAGTGAAACGAAAACATACTTGACATTTCGTGTCCATGTTAAAATTTTCATTTTATCTTATATTATTTACATAAACAATATTTAGACATTTCGAGCAAGTATATATTATTTATTTATAATATATTACAAAGTAGATAGATACGTATTTTACTCGAGTTTTAATATAAATAAAAGTATGTAGGTACTTTAAAAAAATAAATTTTAATAGAAACGTAGCTTTTATTAAAAATAAAATGAAAGTTTCTATTATATTATTATTGTACGTATATATATATATATATATATATATTAAATTGTTACATTTACAGTTTTATAGTTTCAGCGTTTTATTGCAGATAAAAATGTTTTTATGCGAAATTATAAAATGTAAAATAACTGTTTTAGAGCAATAAAAAAAAGTCTATATTTTATAATATATTATACGAGTATTGCACAAACATTGACTCATGAATATTAAATCGACGTCTGTGAATTTGATTAGTCGTGTATAATTTGAAAGTTTTTTCCACCAAAAACGTATATAATTAACAATGTTTTGCAATAAATTATAGTCAAATTGTTTGCACGGTTATATAAATTAATATATTTGCATACAGTTCAATATATAGATATTTGTATTCAGCCATTATTATAGGGCACTAATACGAATGTAAAAAAAGTACACATTTATATTGACACGTTTACACGAGAGAATGTACATTTTCGTACACGTTTCGAATATTAAGAGGACATCACACGACCATAAGCACAATTTGAGTTTGAAATTTTTTTTGGGGGGAGAGGTATGATTATACTTTATAACAGTAACATATGGGGTTTCGCTATATAATTATATTATGAACCATATTTTGGAGTGGGTCATGACTGATTTGGGTGGGATTTAGCCACTCTCTAGATCCCGCCAAATTGGGTTTATGCACACAACCGATTTTTAAGGGATTTTGTATAGGAAAATTGTATACAATTTTAACAAAAAAGAAAATCCAACAATTGAAAATTATTGAAATATATTTTAAAAGTAACAGTATTTTGTCAATACTATTTTTATTGTTGTGTAATCAAAATATTTTGAAAAAATGTTTACTCATTTTTATCGACTTCGAAATTATTATATAAAGATGAGACAAAAACCGAAACATCATAGCTAAAAACCTAATCTAGCGTTCTATTTGACCGTTTTTTAATAAATCGATTTTATTTAATTATTTAAAAATGCATAAAATAAATTTTTCAACAACTCGTAGAATGTGTAAAAATGTGTACATATCAAAATTCGGTCAAATAGAGTGCTATTAGATAATGTTATCAGCTATTAGTTTTTTATTTTTATTTTTTGGATCGTATTTCTAAAAGGTTTATAAGGTCATAAAAACGATAAAATGTCAACGCACGTTTTTGATTGAGAATTTGTTTGTGTCGGCGTCCTTTGAACTTATGTCTTCTAGCAAATATAACTTTATAAAATTACAATATTATCCAATAGGCCCATGGTTGAATAATAAAATGGAAGAAAAAGTAAACGACATAATGCAGTAAATTTGAATTATGGAAAAAATATAAGAACAATATTATATATAGTTCTTATCCGTGCGTTATTAATAATAGACGAGAGTGTTTGTGAACAGCGTTGATCATTGTTTGATGGAAAATATTTTTCCTTTTCGTATATTATACAGACGTATAATACATTTACCTCGGGGATTTTATTAGTGTTCTGTATGGCTATTAAATAATAAAAACCTTAATTTATGGTACATTATGCTTTTATTATTATGTTCTTCTTCTTATTATTATTTTATTTTTTATTTTTTGTTTTTTGCCTTTCAAAGATATTTGTGCAAATATGTATGTAAAAATAATATAATACGGTTGTCATAAAAGTTCAGAAGATTAAACTCATATTACGACCATGGTATCTTGGAATTAATATATTATATTATAAATTGTTTGAATTGCTTTTGAACGGCAACCCTAATTTTTATTAAATTTCTAAAAATCAATGAAAACTAATATATTATGCGCTTCTCGGATTAAATTTCTTACAAGCATATTATATAAACCTACCATATAATACGTATTAATACATTTACCAGAACCACAACGACGATTATTTTGATTAATATAATATTATAGAAAGTAGAATTCAATTAATTTGGAAAAATGTATCGTAGATATTATATGTCCTATAGGCTAGTAATACACGGGACGACAAATGATCGCATACGATTTTTTTTTTTTTATTTGTCAGGTCAAATATTATATCTACTTAGCGTTTTCTGTAGGATTTCAATTTATTTCTATGTGATAAAACACATAGTCTCACAGCTATTGAATAACGTTTGGCGATACATGTGTTACCAATGTCTTCTATATATATTTTATCAATATTTATCTATACTGGTTTTTATATTCTATATTTTAATTCACTATGTGGATAACATTGTGGCCTTCTCCATGGCTTATGAACTATTACGTAAAATGAAGAAAATGTTTTGGTTCATCCTTTGATAAGTAGTAGTCGTTCATCAAGTAGATCGCTTATCAATTATTATTATCTGTTGTTGGCCAGAATATATATAGTTCACCATAATCTGTGTGAAACGAAATGAAAACATCTTTCCGTGGCGCTCTCTTTAAAACCCGAATAATGATCCAAACTGTTATCCAAAAGTAACGCTGTTGATTTCACTTCTTCCCTAATAATGAGAATATCTGTGACAATATTATCAGCGAATTCACACGGTTGTGTTGATGGGGCGAGTTCGCATTGTCAGAGCGGTTACATTCGCCGGAAGAATGCCTGTCGGTGTAAAAAGCGTTTTTTTTTTTTCTTTCATTTTCTGTATCCAAACCAATGTTATCTATTATCAATCTATTTTCATGCGTGTAAACGAAACAATTATTATCGGGCAATTTTCTAGATGCCGTACGATTATTTTTCGTGATCGTATAAACAGCTATATATTATAACCATATTATGTAGCAATCATATTTCACACATCGTACGATAATATTTTCATACGATGAACAAATTTTTCGATGAATTGACGTTCACGTGTTCCAGTCCTTATGTTGTTATGTTTTACGTAAAAGGAAAAAAAAATGAGAAAATTCGCGTATATAATTGTATGTAATATTGTATAATTTAGGCATCAAACTGTAAAACATTATTATATTGCTACAACCGGTTTGAGTAAAATTGATGAATTTTTGTTTAATAACACGTTTGAGTAATATTTTCAACAAAATCTATATAGCGCGTTCGGTAAATATATTATAAATATATATATATATATATAATATTTATAATACGGATACAATTAAATACAATAATAATATAAATAGGTAATGATCATTATAAAATAAGTATACATATTTTTAAAAAACGAATATTAAATATTTATAACTATCACAAATCATAGAATATATGGACAGTAGTAAAATTAAATATAAATAAAATATTTGTAGAAAAAATCCACTCCAAACTTTTGGACGTAGTCTAATTTGTTCTTGGTTTATACGCATTTCATAATTCGTTCTGATGTAATAATTTTTGCACAACATCGGGGTGATAGACATTGGTGACTACATTTTTAATTAGTTGATTACTAAATCGTTGGTTATTATTTTTACCCAAATGCACTATCAAATTTTTGCCCGATGAGCCTAATACGTTATACCCAAACGTATGCTATTAATAAGGCAACATTTACCCAAACATTCTTCTCCTGAATTATCCGGCATCGGCCCTGCAAATTTATATTGTAATATCGTATTTCCTTTGCATATTCTGACTAAAATATGAAACGGTGATAATGGACTTTGCTGTTTCGCAGATTGTTCAAGTCAAGGTTTTGATGTATTTAATTTACAAAAGTTCAAAATAACGTATTCGTGCCATGTAGAAATATTCCTCATCCCCGTTGATGATCGTGTTCATTGATTGAAGATTAGATAGGTCTGGTCGGGAAACGACATCGAGTCATATAAAAGACATTTCAGAGTGCTGCGTTAAGGTGACCACATTTAGACAAATCAAGAAATGGAACAAGTCATTCCCGTAAATTTACTCTATCAGAAATCAAGGAATCGATTTAAAAATGGGGAAATAAGAAAAAAAAAAAACTGTCGTTTTTCACACACATTTAAAACTACAGGAAGGAACCGGACGACAAGCGGTGCCGTTGGAAGTTTGTCGGAACAACAAGGCACACGATTGAAATACGGGACGATTCCGTACAATACGCGATGTCACCCTATATGTTACACGAATAATCATAAACCAAAAATCCTGCTCAACATGTGGCCGTCCGTACTCTACTTCCGCCAATACAGTCTTGCAGCTGTATAATGCACAAAATAATTAATATACTTACACACAGGCAAATATAAAACGTTTTACCATAAAATATTTATAAGTCAAGATGGTCGGTGATTGATTTATCGATAAAACGTATTTTATGCGTGAATTTTTCTCTAACATCGTCCGGTATTATAATTTTCAAGATTTTACTTTAAAGGATAAGTCAATTTCGTTTTATTTAATAACTGACCCGTGAACTGAACGCGATGTAGTATAGTATACTTAGTAGAAATACATATATATATATAAAATAGTGATGTTTAATATATTACACGGTATACCACGTCATAATATACGGTACATTTATGTCCGTTTTATTTTGAAAACGAATAGTCATCGTAAATAATGGTACCTATCCCATAGTACTGATACGGTAGGAACGGACGGTTTACACTCGATTTTGAGACTGTAACACGAACGAGATGGGCGCACGTGGACGACTTAAATACTATATATATATAATTATTAAATATATTGTAAGCATATGTGCTGAAGTTACATGGACGCAGTTTTAAATGAACCTTTGAAGGATCGCCGGGAGAGGGGAAATACATGCTTACCGCTAAGTAGTTTTTGCCGACATCTGTGCGGGATTTTGGTAGTTTGTTCGTATGAATTGGATGAAATATACCATTATATGCGTAGAGGACATATTACGTCCCGAACGCATCGTTTTCGTGTCCGGTTACACGTGATACAACGCGGAGGATAAAAGGGTCGATGATTTTAATAAATCGAAAATATGGAACAGCGATTTTCGGTTAACGGTGTACCGCATTTAATGTATTTGTGTATACAGTTCTAAAACAAAAAAAAACCATATTTTACTACCACCGTATTATTATAGGCATACCAACGCCAAACAAACGATATCTCATCGTGCGACTCCGTACTATTATGATCGAGATTATATTTATATAATGTCCGAAATACACCACAGCCCATATACTTTATATCGAACGCCTATATAATCACTAAAAAAAAAAAAAAACGCCCTCGAGAAACCAACATTGTCCTGTGAAATTTTTCAAGACGACTAAACGTACGTTGTATATATATATACTATACATAATATATAATCACATACAATTATACCCATATCCCATATATATATATATATATATTATAGTTTAATGTAAAATAGTCTTCTAAAACTAATTTTTTTTTCCATATATAAACTTTATTATATTGTAATATTGTATATGATTTTTTTAATGTTTTCAAAACACGTTTTATGTTAAAAATTACATTTATTTAATTATCAAAAAAAAAAAAAAAAAAAAATATCGGAGTTTGACACCAAAATTAAAATATAATTTATCAGAAATAAGAAACATCAAAACTAGGTACCGACATTTAAACGGAGTTAAAATTAAAACTTGCAAAAAAGTGTAGATGAACTTCCTAATAAACTAAAAATATTATGATAACGGTAAATAATGAATTATGTTGTGTTCAATAATGTTTGCGAATCTTCAGTTTTTTAATGGTACTACTTACCAGATGGAACTAAATTGTATTCATAACACTACTATTTTCAAGTAAAACATTTGAAAATTAATCCACCTAGTTTATATGTAGATTGAAGGAACTATAGTACAACAATTGCGTTAAGAAAACGTATATTTGAATCGGACCACATAAATGAAACCAGTCCAAAACCTAAATTATCATATACATTTTCAAAATTGAAACCATAATAGATATTATGAATCTCGTATAAGTTATAATAACGATACATACAAAATTAAATACCTACGTTATTGGAAATCGGAAAGTATAAAACGATTTTTTTGTAAAATCAAAATAGTTGAAAATTACAATTACGAGTACATTCAATAATATTTAAAATTCGAATCAAAATCGAGGAATACAATTGTTCTAGTATAGATACTTATATACAAAATCAAAGTGTCTGTATACTAAGATAATATTCAAAAATTGTTTAATCGACAAACATAAACAATAAATAATATTGCGGATTGAATCCAATATGTATGTTTACCGCGGAGACCATTTATAAATACCAAATACGTAAATATTGAATCAAATGGTTTAATGGCTGTAGATCGAGGATTGGAAGAACGTTTTTATTTGACTAAAATATTACGTGATATTTCTGAAATAGTATAATTTACAAACACATTTTCGAATGATTTCTTTATTATATTCTCAGAATAATATTTTAGTAACATATTCAATATATTTTGAATATAATAGATATGAAAATATCATCCAAAATTCTATGTGATGATGACATAATATATTTTTTATATTACGAAACAATCATAAATAAAGACAGGATTTGTATGCACTTATAAACTATAGTTATTAAATACGCATGCAAATATGCACTTATAAATATAAAAATATGTAAGAACAATTATGAAATATGCAGTATAAAATTTGATTATTTTTGTTTAGCTGTAAATTGAGTATTGATACCAATAAAAAAATAAAATATATTAATATTAATGATAAAAAGCAAAGAATGTTAAATATAATATAAAGCAAATATAATAAGTACACAAAAAGTTACAATAGTACGTACATTTTTAAAACCAAAATAGAATGATAATATACTAAATAATTAAATGTTTACACATTTAAGAAATAAAATAAAATATATATATTGTGCAAAAAATGCATTACAATATTTTGTTAAAATCGTTCAAGTAAATGAATCATAGTTATGATTCATGAAAACTCAATGACCGCATATATTTGATATGCAAAACAGTGTCATTAAATTTTTGCGAAATTGCAAAATACAGTCTTTAATCTAATCATAACCAGAGCTGTGCATTTAATGCACTAAAAAATTATCTAATATGCACTAAAAAAACATAAATATGAAAAAATATGTACTAAAAAGGACAAATTGCAGAATAGGTATATATATTTTTTTTTGTCAGATACTTGGAAACACATTTTAATAGTTTTGTAGGCGATATAGGTACCTATAGGTAGAGATACTACACGCTTGCATAACGTTTCACGATTCTGTGAATATTTACATTTATATTTCTGTTAATTTTCGATAGGTAATGTTTAACGTATGTACGTTGTGGCGATGATCACTAGTATAAAATTCACTAAAAAAAATCAAAGCAACTGCCAAATTGTCCAAAAACGTGTACATTGCCAAAACAATGACGAAAAAATATTTTAATTGATTCGAAGAAAATATGCACTTTTATTCACAAACGTCCTATTATACAATATGCAAAAATATGCTAGATAATTTTTCCATATACTTACCCGCATTTATAATAATATGAAATAGATTTTATCAAATTTAGTATTTACTTCTTGGATAGTTTACTGCAACGATTGTCAAAAAAACTGAAAAATTTAAAACAAAAAAAAAAAAAATTTAAAGTATTAAAGAAAATATACATTTTTACGTACAAACACACGTTAAATATGCAAAAATATGCAAAATCAATTTTCGTATTAATTGTTTTTACTTGTATCAAACAATAATATGAAAAAAATTTTTACCGATCTCGTTTCTACCCGTGAAGTTTATATAAAAAGGTGCACTTGGCTCGTTGGGTGTCAGTAGGGCTGGATGCACTTCGCTACTGGGCAGTATATTCTTGGTGGGTGTAATGCATTTGAAAGCAATGATAAGTCATTGCATTCAATAAAACGATTCTGAGCGTAGCTTCGGTGTAGTATATTCATAACTCTTAATATTAGTTATAATAAACTCAGTACTTACGTATATTTAACATTACGTCAAAGATCAAATGTAGAAATAAATATGATCCTACGAAATTACGAAGAAATAAAAAATCTGAATTTAACGAAATCGTATTTTTGCCGTTTTTTCGTCATTTTTTGGTAGTTCTTCCTTATGCATTAAAAAACTGTTGAAAAACCCGAAAAATGACCCCTTTAAAGTACCAACTAGATGAAATTTGCTACAAGAAACCATGTAAGCTTGTAAAGATCGGAGCACTCCTTCTGGTAGTACATGTGTTAACAGAGGAGAAAAAATAAACATCATTGTAAAACCACAGCTATCTCTCTCGCTACGCTCAGAATCTAAAATATTTTTTAATTTAGTTAAATTAATGCACGACTAACGTTATATTAAATTTTTTCGGGTCTTAAAATCTCATTTTACCAACTATTTGGACTTAAATACCTCAAAACTGATAATTTTGTAAAAAAAATTAAAATGACTATAAAAAAAAATTGTGACTACGGATTTTCGAGATTTTTTTGAATTTAGATAGAGTAATGTATATTTAACGCTGTATAAGGTTTTCAGGCCTTAAGACTCAAAATCAGCCATTTTAAGACTTAGAAACCTCGAAAACTAAAATGTCTATAAATAGCCCAAAATTGCAAAACAAATTTTAAAAACTTAATCAACGTAAATATATTATTAAATTAAATATTCGAAAATTCAACATTGACATTGAAATTAATTTCAAGATTTTCAAGTCATAATTATTTTCGAAATTACGAAGGAATGAAAAATCTGGACTTTAAAGAAATATATATAATGCCAATGCATTATATTCACAGCCCCGATCATAACTATAATATACTTACTAAATTGTCATCGACGTACTGTCGTAAAAAAAAAATCGATGATTTTTTGCGCAAATTACATATACGTGTCTGCAGTGGACTGTGTAGTATATAGCCTATATATCTGTAAACGTCAACATTTGAAATATTACCGAAAATATATTTCTATTTCTATTTCCTATACACATATATACGCGATATATACTTCCTCTTCTTCTTCTTCTTCTTTCTTAGTTTCAGCCTTTAAGATCATACAGCTAACGATAAACTTTGCCACCTGTCCCTATCCTCTGCTTCTTCTCTCCATTTGGTATCAGGCTCTATATTTTCAACTTCTCTCTTCACACTATCTTCCCATCTTAACTTAGGTCGATCTAACGGTCTTTTTCCCATAGGGTCTTGTTCAATCACCCGTTTGACTAAAGTACCCTGTTTGCGCCAAGCATGGCCTGCCCAACTTAGTCTTCGTTTGGCAATCTCTCCAACTATATTCGGTCTCTGAAAAAGTCTTTGGAGTTCCTCATTGTGCAGTTTTCTCCATTCATTGGTTTGGCTATCGAAGACTGGGCCGTAAATTTTCCGCAGAACTTTTCTTTCGGATATCATTAGTCTCGATCCTTCCGTTTTTCTTAACGCCCACGTTTCGGAGCCGTGTAGAACAATTGGTCTTATAGTAGTGTCGTGTACATATTTATTTTTAGGTTTTTGGATAAGACCTTCGATTTCAGGACTTTTTCTAGTCCATAATATCCTTTATTAGCTTGTTGTATCCACGATGAAACCTCTGTCTTGTCATCGTTATCCTTCGTTATAATCGACCCTAGATATTTAAATTGTGACACTCTTTTGAACCTGTGCTCTTCTATTTTCATATATTGTTCTTGTCCACCATTTCTATTTCTTCGGCTAACCACTAGGTACTCTGTTTTGTCCTCATTAACGGTTAGTCCCACTTTTTTTGCCGTATTTATTAGTTTATTTCCTAAATCATAATATCATATCCAAATCTTCTCCAAGGGGAGCGATATCATCCGCATATGCTAACAGTCCGATATTGTAATCTGACCTAAAGTTACTCCTTCTAAAATGTTCATCTCACGTATTACCATGTCCAGTACCAAATTAAACAGTACTGGAGACAATGCGTCCCCTTGTCGAAGCCCTGTCGTTACTCTCGTTGGCTGTGATGTTACGTTACCTATCTTGACCTGTATATCCGTATGATTAAAACTGGCTCCAATGAGGTTAAAAAATGTTTTGGGGAATTTGAAATCTTTGAAGATGTTTATAAGGCTTTCTCTGTGGATAGAGTCGTATACTTTTCTAAAATCTACAAATAATATATGTACATCAAAGCGTTTTTGGTTAAATTTGTCTTAATATGAACATTTAATTCAATCGTAGATCTATTTGGGTCTAAACCCACCCTGATAGTCGCTTAGTATATTTTCTGTTAACGCGATATATACATCGTATATATGTCAATTCGATTGTCGATACCCGTCATGATACACGCGGATGTGACGACGACCACGTGTGCGGACCATATATATATATTATTGGCTAAATTTACCAGGTGTACGTCGGAGAAATATCCGCAGTTTCAAACGGTCCTTCGGAGCACCACGTGATGCGTGGGAGGGTTTTTACCGACATCTGTGTCGGATTTCGTATATATATATATATATATATATATATATAGTTCATTAAGACTCCGACGGGGGACGAATATTATAATACGGGAGAGTACGAAACACCGTCCGCGTCCGGTACACACGTTTCATAACGATATAATATGATAATAATAGCCGGCGAAAAAGAGCGCGTAATTTTGCAAATTCGTATAATACACCTACGTAATATAAAATATAATAGACAAGTTAGGTTTTCGAAAATCAGTCCTCCTTCGGTGTAATATAATATATATTACACTAAATCGCACGATAATTTTCGCACTCGTCACTTTTCCAGGGATGCTATCCATATATTATATACGTATTATTTGTATATGCGTGCGGAAAATGATAGAAATATCATCGAAACGGATGTTTATAACAATAAACACGTATATTACGTTTATTTATATTATGTGTTGTACGCGCTTACAGTGACATATATTTTCGTCGAGCTTATATTATTAGGTATATAATATTATATATCCACTTAACGCCGCGCGCCCCGTATATTTTATAGTTTATAATAATAAATAGGTACCTAATAATAATTAATAGCCTCCAGTCGTCGTTCATTAGAATAATTGCATTAACATATTCATTTTTTGTATGACATTTTTTTAGTGCCCTCGAGCTAAATAGGATTTTCAAATATCGAATCGAATTAAATTCGCCGAGGTTTAAGTAAAAAAAAAACAAAAAATTGGAAATTTTTCCAATGCTACTATAATATATTGTACTAGGTAATATGCAATCAATCCGTATTATGTACAACCGCCGGAATCGTTATTATACATTTTGAGCGTAGCGAAAAATTTGTAGGTATTCCGATGATTTATGTCAAGTTCACGTGTATACCTACTCATACACTTTTCCACTATAAACAGTCGCGTAGCAGTTTTCGAGTAATGAGCTTTCTGATTTTAAATAATTGGTACTATGTGTAGATGGCTTTTTTTTTCATATTTTCACAGTAGTTTTCTTTAGTCTAAAGGATAACTACCAAAAATTGCTACCATTCGGAATTTACACTAATATTTACTGTAAATCACTATATCATATTGGCGTGACGATAATTTCAAAACTTTTAAACCATTTTTCAGTAATTTATGCAATTTGAATTGTACTTTTTTGTACCTATATATATATATATATATATACATTTTTTAGTAACAGAATCCTAGTAGGATTTTTCAGATAAAAATCTTTCTGATAAGAAATATATTCTAGTCGGTGCACACTTTAAATATGCCATTTTCTAGCGCAACGAAAAACTACGGAAAATAAAGGACAATTTGTTTTAAAATTTAATGAGTTATCCAGAAATTTATCTTTCATTTAAAATTAAAAAAAAAAATAATAATAATACATTATCCTTCTCGAGGATCGAAGAGAGGATGAATATACCTTCATTTTCAAACCTCAACTACTACTTCCACCAGATGGCGGAATGACAAAATTCCACAATATGTATATGGACGGCTTTATCATTATTATTTATTTAAATAATATAGTAACGCCGAAAATACAATATTACAATTGGTAATAAAATACGTTTTTATTTTTAATAAATTTATAATTTACTTCAAATAATAACTAAATCGAAATAATAAATAAATTGAAAAAAGTAACTTAAAAAAAAAAAAAAAAAATTATAACTAGTCATTATATACATTTATATAACGTTAGTAGGTGATTGATTGGTGCAGTAGAAGTCCTTAATGTTTACATCGATAAGTAATTTTATAAGACAGAATATAATAATGAAGTGAGAAAGTTAGGCTATTTATTATGTAGTCCCAAATCTTCTTATTAATTAACTACGCATATAGTTAGTTGCATGTTTTCTTCTTCATTGGTATGTTTGTGTATTAATTTATTAATGTTTAATTACTTACTATTTTATGAAAATAAACTCATTCGGTACAATATCAGAACCTTTTAATACTTTTCACCTAAAAGTACACATAATCGTCGTCGAATACATAAATTTATTCAAGAATTTAGAACTTTTCGATAATAAATTTTCAAATCCATATTCTAAATGTAATCTTACTAGTGAATAAGGAATTTTAAGGTGTAATGGATCCCCGACAACATTTTACCTAAAAATTACAAAAGTTATTGAAACATTCATCCATTTTTTTTGTTAAACGCCTAAATTTTTAATTCATCTAGAATTTAAAATTTAAAACCAAAAACCTAGTAAACTTTCATAGATTATTATTGTTTCGTTAGTTTATTGAAGATTTTGGCTACCTACGTCTTACACTAAAAGCTTCGATTTGCACTACTCTTTATTTTCATTTGTGTGAAATGCGTTTCAACGGAGTTTAGGGACCATAAATAATATAGTCAAATAATAATAAGCCAAAGTCCATAATATATTAGTGTGTCCTACAAAAACAAATTAAGAATGACGTAAAAACATAAATAAAATGTTATTAGTAAATGGAATTTCTGGGGAGAAAAATAAATCGATTCGTACAAAATGCATTATATTCGGTGTAAATAAATAATAATACGATAAAAATAAACGTATTCTTTGTTGGGATAACATTGTATAGCATATGTGTATGTGTGTGATAAATGCGTTAAATTTAATTCATTGCTACTATACATCCAATAAGAAATCTGAATAAAATATAACATTTAATTTAAAAATATTACCACTCTACTATTTAATCTTCTTTTCTGTAACAAATCGATTTAATAAAGGTTCCGAGTTCAAAATAAAATGTAATTTTATTGATAAAAATATTACGTATAAAGCACATCATTATAGTAATACCTAGCAGTTACATTATCTGTAAACGTTATTACAGTAAGCGATAAAATAAATATTATTAACACTTTCTTTTCAAAATGCATTTTAACACAATTTATTCGTTTTGATGCACTTAATATATGATCAAACCGTCAAAATTGTATAGAAATAGGAGTATAAAATGTAAGTAAAATTTTTTTTTAATTTAATCTTTTATAATTTACAACGATTATATTGTGAAATGCATTCAGAATTTTTTTTTCTCATTAAAAGTATATCCATTCTTCGTAGAATATTAGTAAAAAATATATTTGGCATAGGTATATATAATATATATATACCTATGTATATATACTAGGAATATTCCAATTATTATTGTTTTTCGTTTTATTTATTGTATGTACAAGACTACAAATATTGTGATCTTTGACCCTTTTAATAAAATGCGATATTAAAAAGGCATATTTATATTTATATAAAAGTAATGAATAATAAATATTTAAATAAATTTACTATACTATTATCTAATCGTACAGACGTACCTATATTAAATAAAATTCTCGCAAAATACCACTGTTATTTAAATACGTTTTTGATATTGTAGAATGTTTTTATCTTATATTTCATAGACGGCAAATGTACAAAGAATAATATCGATTCAAACGTATTTGTGTAAAAAAATATTAAACCAAAAATAATTTAACAAATCAATTTATATAGGTATATATATATATATATTGAAAATTGAAAATCTATTAATAATCGATGTGTCACGAACATTATAATTACGATATTCTAATATAGAAAATACACCTAAATCATAATTTTTAATGGTGAATGTGAAGATAAAAATGATTCCCATGGAACACCTGTACGGAATTATTTTACGAACAGATTAATAAAATACTGAATACTAAAGGGAACATCCCTATATATAAAATTAAAGCGGAGTGTTTAATTTTTAAACCTCTCACAAGTAATCGAATCAAGTGTTTATACAGGTACCTACACATAAAAGTAATTAACTTATATAACTGGGTTTTTAAATTAACCAAAAAAAAATAAAAATACAGTATACAATTTAAATAAACTACGTTACAAAAATATTTACCGACTTCAAAGACTCAAAAAATATCGGTATACGGTGTTTGTTATTGTAACTTTATACATTAATAATAATTAGTCCAATTTTTTACAGATTTTAAATGCTTTGAGATTGAAACTATCCTATATCTAATTGTCTTACCAATTTTAATTTATTATATACTGTTTCTGAAAACTGACACAATACCTATGAATATTAAAACAATGTATATTATACGTATCCATTAACAAAAATGGGTTCTCATAATATGACGACTTAAACAAAATCAACTAATTTTACATGTTTACACATAAATCAGAATTTAAAGTTATTTACATTTATGTTATGAGACATAACTATATAATATAATTTGTACTTTTCATTTAAAACGAGATTTTATTTTGGACAAAAAATTCGTCTTCAGAAATAGCTAAATTTACTATTATTTTGTCATCGATAAGAAAAATATTTAATCTACATGTCTTTGAAAAAATTATTTTTTGTCTTAAGAGTTTTTAAAAAGAAAATTAATTTACAATTAAAACCACATTCATACAAAAACAT
The DNA here is from genome assembly GCA_025469235.1 of Pemphigus obesinymphae. Lineage (NCBI taxonomy): Eukaryota > Metazoa > Arthropoda > Insecta > Hemiptera > Aphididae > Pemphigus > Pemphigus obesinymphae. The sequence continues at coordinate 84,358 of JAIPRL010000954.1, read as the reverse complement.
TTTGAAAAAATCAATATCACATTTTAAATTGAGTAAATTTAACAATATGTTGTTTTTACTTTTTAGTAGTTTAGTATATAATATCTATATATATAATAAATTATATTTTCTGGGTAAAAACAGTAATATTAAATTAAGTAAGTAGTAGGTAATTATTACTAATAATAATAATTCAATTGGTTATAAAAATTAGTATTTCTTTGGAACAAGGGTCAAAAAGTTCTATTCTCGAAAGCTTTTTATAATATTCTAGATAAGGAATTAGTATATTTTTATTTTATGTACCTACTAATTTATTTATTTTCTGTCATTCATATCGATATTATTTTATTTTTAGAACACTATAAATTGTCTACGTTAAAATGTTTTTTTTTTTTAGCTTTTTGTAAAAAAAATTAAAATAGAATAGTGGCATAGCGATTTCTTCCTATCAGTATCTTATTTCGTATTATCAGGGTTGCTCTTCTTGAATAGATTATTATTATTTTTATTTTTTAAAAAAAAAGTTAATAGAAAGTTGATTTTTTCAAGTGTTTATTAACTTAATTTTTTTTATCTCTGTTATCGAATAATCAATTAATAGAATTCGCAACGTCTTATTATCTGTTCGATTGAAGTTTTCAACCCGGGCATGTCGATTTAAAAACAGTGCTAAAGTGGCGATATTAATTATTTTAAAGATAAAACGAATTTGTTTACTTTATTAGAGAGGGTATATAGGTATTTTAAACTAGGTCGATTGTGTAAGTTGGTAATTTTTCGCGTAAATATATCACTTTGAAACCATGCATATCCCCATGACATATTTGCGAATCAATAAATTGACAACTGGATTACATAACAATATTTTATTTATTAATTGATAAACTCCGTAAATATTATAGGTACATTAGTTAAACTTAAAACTAATACTTAAATGAACTATTACAATATGTTAGAAATTATTGATAAAATACAAATTTTCTAAGCTTTGATAATGGATGAACATGATCAACATATACTGAGAATGCTGTATTCCGGACTATTTTGGACATAATTGATGGTAGCAAGTGAAATATCAAAAAGCATTTTGTATCTTAAGTTAAATGATGGTTCTTTAAATTTTAATTGTGCAAGAAAATGCTTTATTTGGCTATAAATACTAAGTCCAGGAATTTACGGCGCTGAGCTTAAAGCCACAATGGCCCAAAACGGCCTCAGAGGTCTGCCCCGCTATTTCTATCTTGTACCCCATCATTCTCGCAAATGTTTTCTGCATCCAAGTGCACACCCAACATAACAAGTTTGTTAACCGGTTCAACTCGTCAAGGGTTCCAAACAGTCCAAACTCAAGGATATATCTAACTAGAGTTACGTCACATAGTCACGAGACATTTGATATCGGTAAATTCATCGCATGTTCTTTTTAATACAACCTAGGGTATAATATGAGAATTAAATGATAAATCGATAAAAATTAGAGGACCCTATTTCACGTGAAATTATTTCCCGTAATTATGTACGTGCATTTTAATTTCACGCTCTCCTGTCGCACATCGCCGTAACGCTCTACCATCACACGCCAACGTTACGCGTTTCCGTTACATGTCACCGCAACGCCCTTCCGTCACACGCCAATGTTACGCGTTTCCGTTACGTTTTCTGTCACACGTCATTCATGGAATTTATTCGTAGTTCCGTAGTCAGTATTGAACGAGAACGAGAAAAAATCATACAGCGGAAAATGATAAATGTACCGAATTTATCGGCACGCGGGTTTTCCCAGTGTACCTGCCTACCTATCCTATTTATACATACTAGGTACATGGTAACATAGTAACATAGTGCGTATACTATATTATTATATTTCATTAACACGCGATTTTAAATTCACGGGTTTTAAATATTTCTTTATTTCACGTGATCGCGTGAATTGAGATTCCCGTTCGAGCCCGACACCTGTAATTCAAATTTCTCGATTATACGTTATCGTTTTGAACGTACTTTGCGGCGCTCGTCCAGCCGTTTGGGAACGTCTGCGTTAAAAAAAAAAAAAAATAATAATATTTTAAAAACGGTGCGCGCGTATAACGGACTGTCGTGTACGTATATACACATACACGCGTTTCACTCGTCTCGACGACCACAACCAGCAACGATAATGATATTCTAATGGTCCGAGGATTAAAACTGCGTTGGTCCCTCGCGCCCCGTACGCACATATATATATATATATATACACGTACGTATTATAATATACGTTTAAAAACGTGTAAGTAAACGCGGAGAGGTATCGCGGGGGGCCACGTTGGATTCGTGTCGAGACCCCAGTGTACCGGTTTTTCTGGCGGGGATGAGGGGAGAGAAAGAAATGCGGACAAACGAAAACGGGGGAAAAAAAAAAAAAACATAAAATACATAATATTCGATGATAATAATCAGTAGTACCCTGCTGGCTGAAAACTACTAACTATAATAATATAATAACGTTAGGCTCGTTGGCCGGGCTAGCATATATAAATGTATATATAAATGTATATATACATGTATATATGTATAGTGGGAGTGACTAGGTAGTCGAAACGGCAGTGTCAGAAACGGTAAGAGGAGGTGGAAGGAGCGGGAGACTCCGAGGGCACGTTATGTATGTTTTACTGCAACCGGTGGTTGATAAGCCTCGGCACATGTACACACACAGACACACACACATACATACGTACACAGGTCGTTGGGATTTTTTTTTTCTCCAATCTCCTTTTATTTTTCTTTCGGTCGTCACGTCATTACAAATAATAATAATAATAATAATAATAATAATAATCCCCGAAAAGTGTCGCCGCCGCCGACGCGCGCGAGACCCGGACCCGGGCCCACAGAGAGCACAATATCGTAATATTATACACACACACACACACATACACACACACACACACACACACACACACACTGTCCGTCCGCCCGACGACGGTACGCCGCCGCAGTCGCAGTCTTCCGTCCGCAACGCGTTCATCGGCTCCGGCAACCGCACGCGTTTACACGGTATATATATATATTTTTTTTTCATATCATTTTTATCATTATAATATATTTTCCCGTCACTATCATCATAATATTACGTACGCATACATACATATTATTATTATCGCCAACGTTTTTTTTTTTTGCACACGTGATTTTTCAATCGGTTCGTGTTTTCGTGCGCGTCTTACGACGACGACTGGTGCGTTTTTCCGGGCCGTCCGCGTTTCACCCGTAACACGTGTAACAATAATATTACAGCGTTTAAAACGTCCGACGGCGTTACCCGTTTCTTTCTTTTGTCCAGTGCAGTATACACGTTTTTTTTTTTTCACCACGATGATCGCTCGTCGTAAGCTCCTCCTCCTGCTGACGGCCGCCCTTTTGGCCTTTGGTTCCGTAATCCCGTCCGCTGGTGCCGAACCCCGGGCCGTGGCCGGCGCTTCCGGCCGGAGCCTTTGCGACGTGTGCTCGTGCACGCCCGACAACGTGGCCCCGACGGCGGTCAACTGCACGTGCGCGAAGACAAAAGTAAGAATTCCTTTTTATCGGGTTCACTATCGCTTGTATTTGTATGGCATAGTATGGTAAGTTGGTCAGTTTTTACCGTCCAACCAAACTATGTTCGATTCGAATTCACATTTTTATACATTTTTTTTATACCTATCGCTTCTTTGCATTTTAACATACTTATATTATTATGATATTCGTCGAATATTCAATTACACGACGTAAAATCACTTTTCACCGTACTTTGTATTCGCCCAAGTTCGATATTTCTATCCGAGTTCCGTTCGATCGTTGGTCCTTCGAACAGTTCGACTCAGCTCCAACTATATGAGTTATATTATATTAACCATTATGACCATTGTTTTACACAACTGTGACGACGAGAATAATTACGACCCCGTCCGTAGACACATCCGTTGGGGTGGCTTACAAAAACCGGTTCCGTCGGTGCAAGGTGCATTGTGTCACGTATTTTCCACTCTTCGTAATTTTGACATTAAAACGCGTAAGACGTTTTATTTTATTTTACATTTTTTTTTTTTTTTACCGGCATTCAAGTTTCTCACGACACTCGCGATGTCATGGGAATTTTAAACTTGGGCTAATCGGTACGGGTAGGTTCTCTTTGATTCGGTTGATCGATTCCATTGCGGTTCGGGTACAACCTGCTTTTATCTATGATTAACATGGTGAGGGTTGTGCATTTTGTAACAAATGCATTTTTTTATTTGTTTGTTGTAATATAATATAGTTTATTTAATACCTCAACAATTATTGATACACTCAATGTCGTCATATTTTAATTTGTATATAATATTATCTCCCTCCCCAATACTTTTTATTGCATTTTATGACTATTTTTTTATTTTCCATTTCCATTTTTCAAAATATTTTACACAGTACGTCTATTACTTTATTATCACGTTGTATTGTTATTATTAAAATTATTATTTTTATTATTTGTTTACAAATATAATACACCTATCTTCGTACTTACATTTAGGAATAATAGTCGTTTTTTGCTTGTGAATACTCGAACCTAGTATTTCTGGTGAAAATCCATTACTTGTGCATAAATCAATAGTTAATAACATTGGGGTCGTTAAATTTATATATTTATTATATTATCACCTAGTTCTTCTGTATTTTTTTTCTTGCATTTATTTCATTCAATCTGTGGAAACAATTTCGACTTTTTTTCACGATTTTTTTTGTGGTAAATTATATAGGACTTATGGGAGTTTTCAAGTTTTCATAAAGCATACCTTTAGGGAGAAACATAATAGGTATAAGTAAAAGTATAAACATAACCATAATGATGTACGTATTACGCTTTTTTAATTTCGTTTTAAAAATCACCTGCCCTTTACTTATTTAAATTTTTTTTCAGTAGTATTATAATTAGTGAAATTTTAACATGATTACATGAAGTGATTTATTTTGTGTCTATATATATTTCTTTTTTCGGGCAATAGGAGTCGTGTAGGATTTTTGGGGAATAGAGCTTTTTTGATAAGAAATTGATTATTATTATATTATTGTATATTATATTAGTTATTACTTATTATTATATTAACGAATTATCGTCATTCTGTGTACACGTTTTTAGACTAATGATGGGGGGGAGGGGGTATCACGTCCTCTTAAGCTTAAAGAAAAACTAAATTTTTAACGAAAATATTTTATAAACGTAGGAGAAATAAGAAAAACAAAAGTAATTGTTATTGTTACAAAATTTTATTAATTTTTAACGTACCTAATTCACAATACCTAACAATTATTATGAATTACTATTATATAATATTTTAAATACTTACTAATTTATAACTTTAAAATTATTATAATTTGTTATGCTAACATGTGTGCATGAACAATCTATAATTTATGGTTAAAGTAATGACCTTTCTTTGACGGGTAAACGACACCAACATCGTTGTATACTAAAATTTTTTTCGCGGATTATTAATGGTTTATAGCTGTACAAACTAAAATTTAACTTTTATATTTTTTGGAAATAAAAACACGTTTTATGAATCTTAATAACAATAAAAACAAGTGTGAATACTATACGTTGAAAACAATATTGTTGATATAATAATCGACATGTTTGGGAGAGAAAATAACGTCTAAAGTTCTATGCAAAGAGCTGATTATGGCGATATTAGCTCGCGTTGTCTTTAAAATTCTCATATTTAAAATAAATCTATGTAATATTTCCTAGAATTCGTTGTTAGAAAATGGTTTTTAAAAACGTTTTATAATATTATTATAGATTTCATTGAAATTGGAATTTTTGATAACGAGAAATTTGTTCCTAGATATATTATTATTATAATTACCTAATTAATAATCAGCATACAGTAGTTGAATTCGTAGATTTTTTATTCAGTAAACATTTTTACCAAGAATATTTGCAAATAATTATTTCATCTGCTAATGGATTCTATACATATTCCATTGATAATATTGATGTGGAATAAATATTTCAATCCATATTTGCTTTAGGTAAATGTACCTATAAATTCTAGGAAAACATGAATTTTTGTTAAGTTCCACTTAAAAATGTTTACATAATTATTAAAAACTAATATTAGTTCCTATATTATTGAGAAAAAACGACCGTTTTTTAAAACTATTTATACATACGTATTCTTTTTTTTTTTTTTGTTTTGATGAAGTGGTTCAATAGATATATATCACACATTTCGTTTTATAATAAACTATAGGCACCTATCTACTTATTTATAGTTTTATATTTTCTAACTATCAAATGTTATCCTGAAAAATAAATAGATTTTGAGTTGATACAGATTTAAACTAAATATTCTGTATTATATCGGGAATTAAATCTAAAATGTCTATGGTATTAAATTAGCTATTATAATTAAACTTCAAAATACAGTAGATTTAATCTTTTTTTTTTTAGAGTTTCAATACAGTATATATTATTAAATAACAAACGAGCCTTTTATATTAACAACTATATTTAGAACTTCCTAAATTAGTTTATTTCAGTTTTAAACTATATTACGAGAAGGGTTTAGGCTTATTCGAACGGCTTTAATTTATTTTGACATTAATGTTTTCAGTACGTTTTCTGGAATTAAAACACGCAGTATTTGATCGTATCTAAATACATTTTACTAATTTATGGTGAAACCAATCTTAAATATTATACACATATACGACTTATTTGTATTGTAATTATTATGCTGAAAAGTGAATTTACAACTATTCCTGTTAAAAATATAAACATAATGAATTCTATGAATATTTTCTTAAAACGAAATGATTTCGTGTTAAATAAACAAAATGATATAGGTACTAACTATTGTTTTAACCTGAGGGAAAAAAAAACAATCAGGAATATCGCATTGAAAGTTAAAAAAAAAATAACAAATAAATAAAATACAATTATTAATTTATAATCAATATTAATTTTATTATATTTTTATTGTATTTATGAATAATTTACATAAAATATATTATTTATAATCTGTTATCAATATTGTTATGTAAAGTGCGCTGTATGTATTTCCGATCGGAATTGATTGTAATATTGTCGGGCCACGATTTCCTTTTCACTATGATAATGGGAAATATTATTTTGTTTATCCTTTTATATAAATTATAGCTTGTAAATAAATGTTAGCGTGTAGCGTAGACGATATTTTTGTATTATGATTTTATTGATATTTTTTAATAAAATCCTATTTATAATGAATTTATAACGTATTAAGGAAAATGAATGTTAATTATCAGATTATTTATATTAATAAATGTTGTTTAAATAACACCCGTATTTTTTAGCACAAAAATCTCTCATCTTACTTATCACAATAAAATAAAATAAAAAAGGCAGTAGATGGAAGTCGTATAGGATGCTGATAGTGGGTCTATTAAATTATATTGATTTTGAATAGAGCTTGGTGTACCCAATATATGTATACATAACTATTACTGTAAAATTAATTTTTAACTTTATGACGCCACCATATACTATATATAATTTTAGTTGTAATATAATAACGATGACAACTTTATTTGTCGTTTTTCCATTTACAAAAATTGTACGTTATTTATTCATTACACTCAAGAAAACTTTTGGGAAATTAATAAAATTATCTCTGGAAAATACCACTGAGAAAAATTTTGCTATCAAAAATCTCTTTACTCCAAAACTCCTACTCGACTTTTTTTACTCGATAAGCTATCGATGGTCCATTGTAAACCAATAGATTCCTTGCTTCCTCGAAATTAAAAAATGAAAATATCTATACGTACTATACAGTTCATAGATTTTAAATATTTGTTATTAATTCACAAGCATATATTAATGAATTTAGAAAAAAAATCACTGATTTCCGAGTACGTAATTTATCATTCGGTATGCAATAATATTATCGCTTTTATATTCGAAGAAATTATTCGCCAATAAAGTACTTATAAAAATAAATGACCATAGATCTTTAGATAGATCTTTTTAATAATGGGGTATTATAGTTATAAACACAGAATTATTATATTGTACACTTCTACGACAGGATAGTGTTTCATTCGAGTTTCCAAAATCTGCATCCTTAAAAGGCTTCGTGGCATAAATCCGAAATAATATCCGGTCGTTCGTCAATTATAATTTATGGGCATTATCTATTTTACGATTATTATTTTCTACTGTCGTCGTCGTCGTCGTAGGTCTTCGAATAATTATTGCAATATATACATAAGTAACACCATACAAATATATTGAAATAATGTTATATAATTATTCGCGACAAAAATAACAATTTACTGAAATGCGTATTAAAAACGAAATACAATTAATACATAATTTATTTAGTATAATATATGATTCGTGCATTTATATTTTATAGTAATAATAATTGAACATTTTTTCATTATAAAGTCTATACGTAATAATAATTTAAATAAACAGGAGCGAAGTGTAAAAATAATACTAGGTAGATACTGTTTAAAATATTATGAACCAAGAGCGTTATGGGTTAAGCAATATTGACCCAGAAATAATAGCTGATAACTAGTATTAATACCGAAAAATAATCAGTGAAAAAATTCTCGTTATAAGTTTGCACGAAAGCCGATTTTCTCGACAGAAAAACAATCGATATTAATCGCGTACAAATAAAGAATCTTATACATAGAAATATTCAAAAAGGATCAGTGAACATATTAATAATAGACTCGGATTGAAAATACGACTCAATAAAAAGAACATTAAAACCAGACGTTGAAGAATTTCGTGAATAATACACATATTTTTTTCTTCGGGTGATGATCGATGATTTATAATACTACTCGATCAATGTCATCCACGTGTAACACAATGAATAGATCAATTTCTTGAAGTAAATACTAAGTACATACGGTTTGCAATCAAATATTCAAATTTGAATAAATGAAAATTACACACACTACTAAATTAATTGTCCTGTGTGTATATTCGACAAATACGATAAATTTACGTGTAAATATTTGTTTGTATTGAAATATAGGAAATGTTTAATTATAGGCAGGTACAATAAGTATAATAAGGTAAAATAATAAAATTAAGTTAAATTTAAGTTATATGAGAAATTTCTTTAAAAAAAATTAAAAGTTATAATAACTTAATCGGTTTAAGTTTAATGAAAAGTTTTTTTTTTTTTTATCTTTGTAGGTAAACAAATAATTTGTTATTCATTACAACAAAATAAGAATTAATTGTAGACAAAAATAAATATCCGAATTCACATTTACTTGAATAGCAAACAAAACTTTTTAGAATACTTTGCAAGAACATAAAAATGAGGTACTTAGTTAATAACTTATGCCGACAGATGTTTTTTTAAACAAGGTAGTTAAAATGTTAACATCAACTTAACGCCGAATAATCTTTCAACAGTTATTGGCTGTACAATATTGAGGTTAAATTATACAATTTTTGTGAATGAAATATTATTTTCGAACATTCTGTTTTAGTGACAAATACCTAGATCTCGTTATTGAAATCGTTAAATTTATTATTTCGAAATATTTACAAAATAGTCCGTGATTGATGGTTGGAATAGTAAAATGTCGATTTGACGTTAATCAAATGCTATTAAAACAATAATAATAGCAGTGGCGGTAAAGAATAAACTAGTTGAGTACCCGATTAAAATAATTTGAATATCTACAATATGTATAGTTTTCATTCGTTTGTGTGTATGTATAATAAATTAATGACTTTACTAACACGCGCAATAATATTATACAGCTAATTCGTATACGAACGTACTACATATAGAAACATTACGAATATATTAAAATTCATTGGATCAATATATTTTCCTAAAGATTTAAATCTAATCTAAATTAATGTTGTTACTAAATTTGTTTGGGCTCTTTGAATTTGATAACAGCATACATATATTATATACATACTCGAGCTCGTATCGTATATATCCGCATGTAATTGTATTTTAGGTTCTTCGACGGAAAACGTCTTATCTCATCTTATAATATAATATATTTAAGAGCTAACAACGTTAAAGTTTACGACCTTTTATAATGAAAAGCCATACTAATAATTTCCATTAAAATATCGTAAGATTTAATTAGTGAATATGTATACATATTATATATAATATATATTTTCAAACAAGGTTTTTTGTTTAACATCGAGCGTAGCGTTATTTTAGATTCTGAGCGTAGCGAGGGAGCTAGTGGTTTTACAATGATGTTTATTTTTTTTTTTTTTTTTTTTTTTTTTTCTCTGTTAACAAATTTACTACCAG
>JAIPRL010000954.1:0-73975 GCA_025469235.1 Pemphigus obesinymphae | reverse complement strand
ATGATTTATCATTGCTTTCAAATTCAATACATCCACCAAAAGTACCCTACCCAGTAGCGAAGTGCATCCACCAATACTGACACCCGACGAGCGAAGTGCTTCCACAACCTACTGACCGGCTTTTTTCGTTTATTGGGTATATTATATTATTTTACAGAATTACATTTAACGCACATGTACGAAACCGTTGTCGAGAAATAATCAGCAGGATAAAATGATTAAGTTTAAGTGCCTACCTGTATAATGTAATATTTGACTAGGTTCTGCAAGTCCTTTGGTCGTTAAATGCACATACGCCGCATGATTAATAGTGTAACGGGTGTAAAAAGTCGTTCGAATTTTTAGATAATAGGTAATCAACGTGGTTTGTTAAAAATAAATAAATAAATAAATAATGACAATATTGTAAGAATCTCTCTCTGTAGATCTTCGGGTCGTTAATCATTTTTAGCGTCTCTCCCGCGTTTAAAATATTATAAGTAGGTATTTTTTTTGTATCTATCGTTTTGATTTATTGTTATTAAAAACACGATTTAATTCAGACGAATTGTCGGCAGACAAATCACCCGTGTATAAGACTTCACTTGCTCGGTGCCGTAATATTGAGTAGAGAACCGGATCGCGGGCAACTGCAAGTATTATGGGCAGAGGCAGCAGGTACGCGCATTACGATATAAAAAAATATTTTTCATCTCGTCGCGAAGGGTGTGCAGTGTGAACGAAATACCATTGCTTTGTGAACATAATATAATATTATAATCCGTCCGGGTAAATGTATACATTGTAATGATAAGTCTGAAACTAACCTCTGAGTAACGCGTTTGTGTAAAGGGATTGAAACGATTGTATTCGATGTAAAAAAAAAAAAAAAAAAATGATCTAATGCCGAAAAAAAAGAATACTTACGTTTATCGTCAAACTATAAAAATATAGTAGTCTTCATCACAAAATAAATAAGTGCATTTCGTTCGGATGAGTAGCATATACGTTTGATATTGCACTGTTTAAGCTAGCTAGCTATATAAAAACGTTGATACGGATTATACTCTTAGGTAGGTACGTTGTTTTTCTTTGATATTAAAATACAATCGATTTGTATATATTATAATAATTTCTAGCTTATATTGTATCCGCTGCAGTATAAATGCGTTTCCTTACCGTATTTTAATTTTAATTTGACGTTTTCAGTCCACGTGCCAATAATAGTCTGCGGTACACCATCTTGGCCCGACGTCGTACGCAGACTGTATAATTTCCTGATACGTTTCATCGAGATTTCCATTATTATTCACGACGTTATTGTTAACGATAAATTAACGAATGACAAAACATAAAAAAAATACATACAATTCTTTACTTATAGGTATGTTAAGTATAAATGTTACACAGCAGGCACGGATGTGTTTTCAATGAAAAATTCGGAAAACGTTATAAGTTTCAAGACATTCGTCAAAAGTTCTACGCATTTAGTGTCTATAGTTTAGCAGCTTAATACAAACTATAGCTAAAATTTATTAGATATTTTGGCAAAAAATTTATAATATTTTAATCACGATAATTGATATCGCGAAAAATACAGTGAAACGTTTGAAAACCATATCTACGAACTATGATATACAATTATTTTAAAAATGTTATTAACTATATTTTTAAATACATTTTATCTATCGATTTATATCGTATACACCAGTCGAAGGAAGTTTTACGTTTTTATTCATTTTAACTAAAAAAAAAAAAAAAAAAAGGAATGCATGTTTCCCAAGAACATTGAATTATGTTTGCAGTATGTGTCGACGAAACATACATATTTCATTTTCATACTTTATGACACAAAGTTTAAATTATATTCAATTTAACGTAATAATTTAAAGGAAACAGATCTTTCAACAAAGTTGTAAAATTGGTTGTGCAACTTGAAAATAATAAACATTATTGTCACAATTCGTGACCGTACCCGTCGACGTACTGTCGATTTTGAATCCGTACTATATGACGGATATCTTTTTTTTTTTACTACACCATATCGAAAAACATAATGTGTTTAATTTATCATTTACAATAAATAACCATCATTTACAGGATATAGATTATGAGTGTCAGCTATTTGTTTCGATTCGTTGCCTAAATCAATATTGCACTTCTATTATTGTTTTATATTTAAAAGCAACCGTATAATTTGAAAAAAAAAAATACAGGTTTGGACAAAGCTAGATTTAATCAAACGACATTCAAAAAATACTAGAGTGCGATTTAAAAATACTCATATTATCTAAATTTAATCAAAAAACATAATATCTGCTATAAATATACCAGATAAAACTTATTGAGCAAGTACGTCGTCATTTTCCCCAATTCTCCGAAATACATCACGCTAACTAATGATATATATTATCATCCTCACTTTACACAGAGTCCAAAACTCAGGAGCACCAGTTTTGAATACATCGAAACTATATACATTCAGTAAACTTTATAACTTATATAACATTGAATAACCTTTGATTATGCATAATAAATCGTATGGAAATACTCTCAATAATCCCGAAAGTGTACACAAATGGATGTTTTCTAAATATTATTCCTTTTTGATGTGGATCATATACTGTATAAATAAACTCGTAAGACTTACTATGTCACCAAAGGGCTTATATAATGTTATAATATAATCATTTTCGATTTTGAACAGATCCAGAAAAGTATTGGTTTTATATTAATGTTTACTTGTATTGATTAATTTTTTTATTTCTCTGGAAATAACTTCGGATAGAAATAGTCGAGTAGGAGTTTTGGAGTAACGAGCTTATTTGATAGATGGTATTTTCCAGAGGTTATTTTTTAATTTTCCCAGTAGTTTTCTTAAGCGTAAAAGAAACCCCCTTTTTATAATAGAAAATGTTTTATGAATAGGAAAAATAACGGTGAAATCATAAAATTAAATATTATTTTTCGATAGCAATAGTTATATTATGTAGGTAATTGCCCCGAGCTCTGCTTAAAATCGCAGTTCATTGATTGCTTTCATATTTAATAAACCCACTATCAGTACCCTATCCGACGAGCAAAGTGTTTCTATTATGTTGCCACTATTTATTTCATTTTTTTTCGATACTCTTCCAACGGGAGCATATAATTTGACGATAATTTGGTTTATCTATTTAGTCATCCATCTAATTTAAGTTGTATAATAATTTTCTTCATATTATACAGGCATTTATAGCTCTAAGATTTTTTTTTCATTATAACTAGGTATACCTAGATGGTTATTATTTTCCTAATTCCCTATCATTTATCTATTACTTATTTCTATTCGTGTATACTTATTTAATATTTAGATCATTTTCTAATATATCCAACCATGTTTTTGTAGGCAAACTATCTATATTTTTTCCATTTCTATGAGCTTCTACGAGTTTCGCTGTAGCACCTTTGGACTCTTTACTGTGTTCTACTAATTCCCTGGTAGAACTTTAATCTGTATAATCCGTATACGCTCAAAGGCTTTATTGACGTTTGATCCAATTTCGCGTGATCATACGGTAATGTAACCATCACTGTGATCGCTTTTTCCAATACAGGATTAAATAATAATTATTTAGGGAGAGCCAAATGAAGAGCGTATCACTTTGTCGAATACTATACTTGGACCTTTCTCTCTCTCTCTCTCTCTCTCTCTCTCATTCTCTCTCTGTCTCTCTCTCTCTTTCTCTCTCTCTCTCTCTCACACACACACACACACACATCCTTTTTTTCCTTGTTTTGTCCTTTACCACATTATCCATTTAACTTGCTTTTACTATACTGATGAGTTTCCGCGGAAGATAGAAACGTTCTAGTATGTTGAAAATGTAACATATAACTATACTAACTAATTATATAATATTAAAAGCCTATGTCACACGTTTCGCAGTTATTGATTGTCCGGGACCAAGATGCTGCATTGTTGTCGTCCGTCCGGGACTTGACGTTGGCCAGTTGTGGGTTCGTGTCGTTACCGTCGTCCGGGCTGCACAGTTCCAAGTCTTTAGTGCGGGTCACGGTTCGTGACATGAAGTTGTTCCACTACACTGCCGGACTGTTCCCGGCACTAGAGAGTCTGTCGGTCGAGGACGTCGGCGAACTGGTACTCGACGGATTCGGGCCTGCCGACCGGACGCTCCGATACCTGACACTCCGCCGCACCACCGTGCCGCGGCTGGTCAAGGGCACGGTGACCGCGGGCGCGCCGTTGCGCCGCGTGCTCTTCGACAGGTTGGACGTGGACGAGATAGAAGCGGGCGCGTTGGACATGGTGTTCGTCGGCGAAGGCGACAACGGTCAGGCCGCTGCCGACGGGTTCACCGTCGTCGATTCTACGGTAATCATAAACGCGTTTAATTAATTAGTGTCGAACACGGAAATTATTGCCAATGTTTTAAGCTACTTGGTTAGTTAAATTTGACGGTTTTTAGGATTAGATAAGTACACGGTTATTATAGACGGTTGAAGTCTGAATGGGAATGGAATGGGTACCTAAATATTGATATTTGGTAAATAAATTGTTTGTTCGGAATGCTCCGTACGGGTACAATATCTAGATTTGGCAATAGGCAAAAAGAAGCCACAGGAAAAATAGTCACAGGAAAAAAAGCCATAGACAAAAAGCCAAGGAAAAAAAGACAAATTATTATAGTTTAGATTTTATTACACAATGTAACAAAATAACGATAACCAGGTATTTTTTTTATTGATTTCTCATAATATAATGGGTATAATCACATTATAGTTAACGGTATAATAAATAAATAATTTTCAATTATCACCGATAATATTAATATTATAATATGTGTTAATGGCCAGTTAGTGTTCTATGGTAATAATTTCATTAGATTTATTATTTTGTAGAATATTTATTTTCTATTATATTTGGATTCTGATTATTATTCATATTATACTAAAGTGTTCCAGACTTTTTAACAGCAATTGCACATATACCCATAGATACGTATATATTTTTTATATATCTGTGCACATACCATACACTTTTACTAAGATTTTTTTAATATTAAGAATTTGACCATTAAGATTATAAAGATTATTATTGACTATAAGCTCTATACCATATTATTATACCTGTGATTATGGAAAATTATTTATTTTTAACACGACAACAAATACAATGAAAAATACCTAGTTTATTATATCTTATTATATTATGTATACAATTCAAACTAAAACAATTTGTCTTTTTTTTCTGTGGCTTTTTTCCCCTAGATTCTCTAGATTTACAAGTATTTTATAGAGTACCTAGTATAATAAATTCATGTATACAAATCCGCTCTCCCCGTCCCTGTCAGATTCCTTATGAATACAATTAATTACATTTACTTGAATAAAAATAGTTTTTAGGAAATAGATATATTACATAAATAAATGATCAATTAATTATGTTATAACAATATTGATATTCAATGATTATATTAGAATGCCAATAATTTATTACCAAAAATACTAATACGAATACATATATTATATTTTTAAATGTTAATCAGTCAATATATCATATAGCCCGATATCGTTGACGTTATAAACGAAAAAAATTCAAATTATATCGGCATTTGAATATCAAATAGATAGTTGAGTGCTTTCCGCGAAACACGCAGATTGCAAATTCATGGTACACAGTTTATAATATATATTTTTATTTTTTTACACGAATAACACATTTTACTACTTATATATGATATACATATATATATATATATACATATATATATATATGCATGTATATATTATAAGTCATGTGAAATAAAATTCTTCAGAAAAACACCATTTGAATTCCGATCAATAAAATGTGCACCACATGTTGACATGAATGGATTACAGTCTCTAATCTTCTGGGTAGCCTTTAGTCCGGGTATTTATTATATAAAAGTGCTCTGTTCGATGGAGTTTTGATAATATAAAATATTTTAATAGCATGGCAATAAAGTAAGCAAACTTTAAAATATATAATATACATAAACGTATAAATATATATAATTTATTAAAATATATACGCAATGGAACATATAGGCACACAAATAAATCAAAAAAATTATATTCCTCCTCTTTCCAAAAATTTTCTTAGCATAAATTTCTCAAATAAATATATAAATTCATGAATCAAAAGGAGGTGACCCTTATATCCGTCACTGTTTTCATTTTAATTTTACGTTTACTACTCGGTTATTTTGAAAATGGGTGGGTCGATTTACGTAAAAAATACCTTCCTACGCTTAAAATGTAAGATTATGATAAAATATGTAAACCGTATAAGTATTTTAGTACGATAGAAAAATAATAAAGTATAATAATATTTTAAGAGGGAAATATTTCCCACGGGCATAACCGTTGAAAAATAAAAATTTACAGAGAAGTATAAAAATATACGACTATAATTTATTTTAACGAGATAAATTTTACCGGAAGTAAAATATAATAACAAGGAAATAGCTATTTTACGGGAATAAATATATTATAACCTAAAAGTATGGTGTTATATATAGCTAATATACGAGTAATGAGACATATATAACTTGTTGAAGTCCATTATTCTGAGCAGAGATTATTTGCATAACAAGAACGAAAATAAATATTATGTAGTTCATAAAAGTTATAAATTGAATTGGTTTCAACTTAAAACATTGAACCTATTCATTCACGTTCATAGTAAGATATAGACTTGCATTGTAAAACTTCATTGGCTTCTGTAGAATAATGTAATACAATTAATTATGTAATAATATAATTGTCTTAATTTTTTATTTATAACCAATAGTAGCATCAAATTGATTACCGTTATCTAGGTGGTATAAACGGAAAACAATAGTTTTGAAGCATGTATTTTGTGAATTATCATGATAGGATCAATGGCATACCCTGTTGTACATACATTTATTTGAACTTACTAAATGTATACTTTAAATTTATGTATTGTTATAATTTATGTATTTATGTATATTTACTTAAAAATTCACACTTTATTGGGGTAGCTCATTTGAAATTTATACTTATTTTATAGTATTATCAAAACTATTATTTGATAATTCAGCATTTATTCTTGTTCTTCTTTTTCAATAATAATATTGAAATATTCATTTATTTTTATACTTAAAATAATTTACTAAATTTATCATCAACAAACATTTTCGCATTGATCTTACTCCCTCTGGCTCTTCTCGTCTCAATACATGCCCGATCCATCTCAATTTATTCTCCCTCATTTTGTTAACTATCAAAGATACACCTCTATCGACTATCTCTTATAATATACTTGTTCCTTGTTTTGTTCTTTTTAGTCACTCCACTCATCTACCTTAACGTTCTCATTTCAACTACACTAATTTTCTATTCTATCATCTCAATATAATGTTTCATACATCATTGCAAGTCTCTTCACTGTCTTATAAAATTTACCTTTTAACCTAATAAGAATTTTTTTGTCATAAAAAAACACTTAATGCTTTTCTCCACTTCATCCATTCATACTTAATCCGGTGTTTCATATGCTCTTCAAAGTAATTCTGTACGTTGGACTCTAACCACTTGATTCTCTTAACTTCTCCCTACTACATCCCCCCTCAACTTTATATCTCGTCTTTCCCTATTCTTCATCAAAATAATAATCTATATATTCTGTTATACCTCTACTAATCTTTTGTTCTTCACTTTCAAGATCTTCCCTCCACTCTTCAAGTCTCCCATTTAATTTTTCAGGGCTCTCCTATCAGCACTATATCATCTAAGTAAAACATGTACCAATGTACCTTATCCTGTATATCCTTAATTATATCATCTATTACCAGGAAATATAAGTAAGGACTCAAACCTGTGTACCCTGTGAAACCTGGTGTACTCCCACTTTGACCCTAAAATTCTCATTTTCTTCAAACAGACTCCTCACTCTTGTACTCGATCCTTTATACACGTCTTCAATTAAATTCACAAACACTTTTGATAATCTTTACTTCATTAATGCCTACTTCAAGATCTCTCTAGGAACCCTATCATAAGTCTTATCTAGATCAATAAATACCATATAAAATTTACATTTCCTTTCTCTGTATTTCTCTCCAATCTATCTTACAAGAAATATTGGCTCCATTGTTGATCTCCCAGGCATAAACTTAAATTGATTTATAGCAAAAATTCTCTCACTTCTTACCCTTTTATCAACTTTTCCCAAATCTTCATACTGTGTGGCTCATAAGTTTTATCCCTTAATAATTTTCACATTTTTGTATATCTATTTTACCCTTAAATATTAGCACCACACATTATCTGATCTAATCTTTTTTTTATTTTTCATTTTTCTGAAATAATTTTTATCAATCCCTCAAAATATTCTTTCCATCTAAATATCACTTCCTCGTCCTCAAAACTTAATACCCTCCTATTCTCATTTTTTACACTAAACATATCTAAAGTCTATGAATTGATTTTTTCTTCACTTAGCTAACCTGTACACTTCTTTTTTCTCTTCTTTTTTTCATATCTTCTCATATCCTCTCATACAGCTCTTCATATTTCCTTAATTTAGCTTTACTCACTACACTTTTTGCTGCTTTAGATAAACTTTTTTGCTCTACCTAATCTTCCTTCTCCCTAATTTTCTGCCATTCCTTAAACTGTATTTTTGTCTTTAATATTATCTCCTGCACTTCTTCTACCCAGTTATATGTTTCCTTATCCTTTGACATATTACCTCTACTCTTACTGACACCTTCCTTAGCAACCCTCTAAACACCCTTTGTTACTTTTTCCTACATTTCGTTTATATTTCCTTCCATGTTCCACACCCTTGTCACAATCAGCATTTTTGTAAATACATTTTTATTCTCACTTATTAGTTTCTACGACCTTATTTTCAGTTCTATATCATTATCATTTATTATATCCAATACTTTATCCTCTAATATTACGCTTGCTACAATTGGGCCTGTCACTTTTCCTAATCATCTCTACCACTTTTCCTTTCATTTCTTCATCTAATATAACTTTTACACCATTCCTTGTACTAGTCTTTCCCGTGTATAAAATTATACAGCCCTTACAAATTTCCCTAGATTTCTTCCCGTTTCACTTTGTTTCTTGCACACAAAACATATTCACATTCCTTTTCCTCAAAACGTCTGCTAACTCCCTGCTATTGCCTGTCAATGATCATACATTACACGTGATTACTTAAACCCATCCTACGTATTCAGGTGTGAATCTAACAAAAATCTTTTTGGTGCTTTCTTTAAACCATCGACATCATGGTCGTAGGGTAGATCCACACATGTAACTTATGGAACAACTACCACAACTGCTGTCCTATTGATACTTGTCACCTTATCCATTAGGCTATTTCCAAACAGTCCAAACCCAACTACGTAATTTCCTCTCACTTGTTTTGTCCACGGTGATCCGAGATGTGAAAATTCGCCTATATTCGTTTTAAAGCGCCTTATACTTTTTTGACAAGTTTTACGCCGGCTGTCAACCTGACGCAACCTAAATTAGTTGCTTTCTATAACATGCATAAGGTAACCGTTAATTCTATTCAGCACGTTAATGTTAGTTCTACTTGATAGTTCTATGTAATAATAATTAATTAATGTTATCCATAGATTTTATTTAACGTTGTGTAATAATTGTAAGCGATAAGTCAATTTTAGTTTTTAATAAACCAGATAAACAAAATGGGAATAATTTGAGTATTATTATTTTTTTTTTTAATTTTTTTATTTTTTTTTATTATAATAATTATTATATATGTATGTATAACAACACAGAATGAATAGGAAATAAGCATATGCATATATATTATTATTACATTGGTTATAATAAAAATTGATATTATGGTTTTTTGTAATTTAAAAAAATCAAAATAATTCCGTACGTATTTATCAACGAAACAATCAATCAAAGTGTGCGGACGTCAATTCAACGTGTAATATTGACAATTCCCTATCGTTTTTAAAACCACAGAAACGTCAAGTCTGTTAAACACCTTTTAAACGTTAATATATCATTTATCGAAATACTTAAATATTTAATTTTTCGTTTTCAAATGTTTTATTTTTACTATTTTTAATTAATCGAAAGCGGAATGAATATCGATGGTAGGCATGAGTCATTTTTAATTTAGCTACAAATATTCCAATATTTCAATAGTTCAACAATATCGTTTTGCAAAATTATAATAGGTGAAACTAGATTGAAATACGTGGTATCTGTAAATATTTATTTATACCATGAAATTTTACAAATAAAATTGTCTATAAAGTATTTTAATGTTAAAATTGAGTTTGTAATAAATTATTATCTAACAAAATAATAATATCTATAAAAATATGTTATATATTTAAAAAGGTATATATTTAAATAAAGAAATAAAAATATATTAAAACTTTTAATAATAATAATGATATATTTAACAAAGCTGAATGGTTTCAGAACTTATCGTTATATCCGTATATATATTGTTGAGAATATGATAAATTACTCCTTGTATACAGTGTATTATTATTCAATATTTTTAGTTCTGAACAATATAGTTATTATCAGTAATTAATTATAATGTCGTATATTACCGAAATATATGAAATGTTTTTAGTTTTCATAAAACACCAAAGTTTGGAATCTTTTTGGAAACACATTAATGCACATGCTTGTGTGATTTATTAATCTTCGAAAGGCGTGAGAAATAAATAGATATAGATAGCTTTTGGAATTGAGGTTTTGTAAATTTAATTTTCACGGTTTATCGATTTTATGGTAAACATTGTGGCGAAAACAGTTTCCAAAACAACTTTAATAATTTTGTAATATATTTGTGTTATAATAATAAATATTAATTATATACTTAATACATAGAACATTAAAAACATTTTTTACAATATTTAAAATGAGTTTTACATTTTAGAAAAAAAAATTATAATAAAAATATTAGTAATAAAAAAAATAAAAATAAATGTTTTAAATGTTATTAAATTTTAAATTGTCATAATGAATCATAATTTCATATTTCATTACTAAATTAATCTATTTGAGATTCTTAAGAGTTCTTTTCGGTATTAGATGAGTCAAATATTGTATTATTCGAATGTATTCAAATTTAAATTTATCGTTAAGAATTGATTTTGAAAAGACAACGCAATAGTTTTCAAGTTTGTAGTTTTTGGAAACCTATTGTAAAAATGTCCAAATATGGCCGAATCAAAAAAAAAATTACATGTTATCTATTGACTTTGTATTATTATATTACATTAATGTATTTTAAGGCGATCTCGATTACATATCAAATTTTTTGGTCCAGAAAGTGCTGTTAACTCAGGTAGTTAATAATTTTTCCCTTAACTAATTAACTTAAATAGTTATAATTTAAATTGTCTTAACATAACATTGTACAGTTAATTATAATAATCATCTAGTTAAGTGAACACATTGGAAGTAAATTATTTTTGAACTTTCATTATACATATATTAATCAAAATTCAAATTTATTAATTTACTATTAATAAATGAGAATAGATACCTATTAAATATTTTAAAAGTAATACATGTAAAATTTTCATTCTCTCAGTTGAATAATTTTGCAAATCGAATCTAAATTTTACTAATTGAAAACAATATGAAAATACATTTTTCAACCGAGTTTAAGTAATATTTTAGGTTCTGAGAACAGTAAGGAATGTATTGATTTTACAATTTTTTTTTTTTTTTATGTTTGTTCTAAAGTTCTAGTAGAAGGAATGCTTCAATTATTACATGATGGATAGAAAATTGCGGGCACAACCCATTTCCGCCAAAACCATACCTTTTCCTTTTCTGCCAGGTATAAAAATCGATAGTAACAATAGATGTCACTATATTATAAACTTTTCTAAATTACCTAATTAAAATTATGAATAAGATATAATTACAATATAATATACCTATATCGGATTTAATTTACCTATTGGTGAAGAGCAATCAATTATTAAGTAAAATAAGTAAGTTCAGATTTGTTGAAAAATAACATAGTTTTCATTTTAATAAATTATAAAATATTAGGAACATTAAAACAATATAATTATTATTATAACAAATTACAAATTCAAATAAGTCATGATGTACAAGTATTGTACTACCTACTTTTTATACAGTTTATTAGAGTTAGATGAAATCTATATTGATTACGATGCACCGAACATAATGTACATAATAATAATAATAATAATAATAATAATAATAATAATAATGTACATATGTAAAGTAAGTACCTACCTACTTTACTGAATTATTTATTTTTGTGTGTACGATATATTGATATTGCAATGAAATGATTCGAATCAGTATTAAATAAAGTTCAAAAAATCAAAATATTCTAAATCAATATGAAGCTATTAAGTATTGAAATTCAAAAATGCTCTCCTTAACAATTTATAAATACTAACGAACCTATTAACTTTCAGTCAGCGATATATTAAATATATTGAATCTATTATATATATAATTATATTATAATTTATAATTGACAATATACACTCGTATTATTTACGTATTTTACACAGAGTTTCGTTTAGAATCGTTTTATTGACTGAACTTATTTACCATTGAAGTGACGTAGGTATCACTACTATACTGACCTCTCATTTTTACTTTATTTTAACTTTAAAATTAATCATGTGTTTAAATGATTGCTCTTAACTATTAACTTTCAGCTGAAGGATATTTGATTCAATTAACTTAACTTTATTATTAATAATAATATAATAATTAAAATAATAAATAGCTATCGTCTATTATTTGACATTACCAAAGGTCAATGGTGGAAAAAAGTATGAAAAATATTTGTATATTTACTATTTACTGATGATCATGTTTATTTTCATTAAATAATAATTTGCATTATGGTTTTTATCTTTGAATTACTTTATAAAGCTATTGGGAACGAATTTATATATTGGTATTATATTTTAATATTAAATATCGTGGAAATATTTTAACAAAAATGTTATTAAAACTGTTTGACAATATAAATGGCAACGTTACAGTGTTGTGTATGCGGATTCATGTCAATATTAATGTATATAACAACATTTTTTTTTTTAAAAACTGAACATTTTTAACTAACCTAACCTAACCTAACCTAATCATTACTCGTATGGGGCTTATCACATATGACATTATCAGTTGACTGCAATTATGAGAGTCTTATTGATTATCGTCATCTTTTATTATTTATTGTTATTATTATACCAGCGTTTGACACTGATTGCCATATCTTATCGAATTTCGTGTAATTAAAATGTTATGGAACTACAAATATTCAATAACATGCTGATGTATTAATTACACGATATAATCTATATAGCATATTTACATTGTTTAATTAAAATTGTAACGGCAATGACTTTTAAATATTGAGAAGAAAGGAATTTGAATAACTTTTTATTGAAAAGCTCGTTATATTTATTTTGAACTTTTCATTTTCATATAATTTTTATTATTATTGATTCAACAACATGGTATATACTGAGAACAAAATCTAAATTTAATTAATAACGTTTCGGCCAATATATGAAAATAAAAATACCAATATTATACCTAGTTATTATAACTTAATATCCTTCTCTAAACGATATAATTTTGAAATTAATGGATTTTATCGAAAAGTTTAAATATATTGAAATATACGAGTTGGGATATTAAATTGAGCACTAAATTTAATTTAGAGTGCATTTTGACATAAGTAATCAAACTTCGAAGAAAAATGGCGCATGACCCATTGGGGCTGTATTGATTTGTTGCCGTTCGTATTATTTTATTTGCGAGTTTCCTCCTTAAACGTCTAAGAGGGTTCCCTTAAATTTGTTTTAATGAAATTATACCGAAATAAAAGCGAAACAAATGGTAATAATTAATTTTAATCTTGCTCACAATGACGGTTTCCTCATTTTAGGATATATAGGAATACTTATATAGTAATTTAAATCTTATGAATATTTCAGTTTTGAAAATTATCCTTAATTAATAATTTATAGAGTTTAAGTATAAATGTTTAACGTGAAAAATTTGCATACCTACCTGAACAACGGATCTAGTAACGTTTGACATTTTTCATTGTTAATAAATTATTTTGGTTGTCAATTGTAATTGTTTTCAAAAATGTATGAAAAAAAAAATCGAACAAAATATATTGTATATAAAATTTAAAGATAAATATTGAATATAATAAAATATATATTGTTTAGGGATTTTTCATTTAAAAGAAAAAAGTCGTTGTGGTGTAAAAAAAAAGTAAAAAGAATTATACTTTTTAAAACTTAAATAACATTTTTGAAATAAATAAATTGAAAAAAAAAAATGAAACTGTGTTCATTCCATAATGTTGTTCTCTATCGGTTTTGTTTTAAGTATTTTAACTGTGAAATAATTTCAAGAATCCATTTGAACAGATTTTCGTAAACATGAAATAAATGTATCATACCACTGAAAATCGTCGTTGTCCTCTATAATAGAATATAGGTACCTACTGTATCATATTAGTTTTACTGAAAAAGCCTAAAAAGAGATTTTATAAAATCTTGCGGTTATAGTATAACCACAACCACGAAAACCATGAAATATACCAGGTTATTGCAGCTATACACCCCTCTGACGTTTTTTCACGCATAGGAAATAAAATGGCAGCGTAAGGGGACATTGTATAGGATAACATAAAAAGTATGGACACAGAATATTCTGTGATATGGTGGTACGGATATTTTTTATACGAGTGCACCATTCCTCCGCCATTTTATTTAAATTTGATAGCGATTTGGATTAATAAATTACAACAACCTGGTATATTTCAACCTTACTGTAAATTTTAAATATTTTGTACGCCAATTTTCAAATATCACTACAAGAATAACGAAATTTTGCAATACTCAGTAAATTCATAGTTATCAACATATTATTTAGACGACCGCGACGGTTACTGCCTATATCTCTTAATTTCCAATAAAACTTTTCAAACAAACTGAAAACGATATTATCGAAATAATATCTCTGAACACTTTGTTTCTATTTAATGCAGGGGCGTGCTCACGGGAGTAATAAGGGTGTCATATCCCCCCCCCATGGTTTTTTTAGATTTTGAACGGAACGAGGAAACTATAGTGGTTTTTCCATTTTTTGTCATTTTCCATAAACACGGTAGGAAAAACTACCGAAAAATCATGTAAAAACGGCCAAAATACGATTTCGTTCTTCTTCGTGTCGGTTAGCAAGGTCATATTCCTTTTATTAACCAAAAGTCAATCAGTTTGAGAAGTGTCTTCATTTCGAAAAAAAAAAATTCAGAAAAGCTCTCGAATTTCGCGTTTGTCATTCGTGTTAGGTGTAAGTCGTCTTGCACCTCTCCGTATTCGCATTCTGCAGTCTCTCCTATTTTCCACCACACAAGGTTTTTCTTCGTTTTTACATTTTATACCCGGAGACGATTTAACCACGGTCAGCGACCGACGATTTTGTTAAATCGAGATTTATGTATATTACCGCCGAAGCTCCGCTCGGTTTTAATTTCGTTTTATAATCTAGTATAATGAAATTATTCAATTATAGATTAATTTCATTACATTCCTCAGTATAATAAATTATAATTGTGTATGAATGAACGCAGAAAACAATACGGCAAATGAACCGATATTATTGGATTGCATTGAATTCATATAACCGGTAAAATTTACACAAATTACCCCGTTTTTATACAGCGTTTTATCAATTTTTTTGGGAAAATATCCCTCCCCCCTATTTCAAAATTCTGAATACGCCACTGAATTTTAATGTATATAGTATATCACCCGGTAAACGATTAATATTCACCTATTGTTTTGTGTGTATAAAAATGTTATCATTTGCACGCGAAGATTTTATAGAACATGTGACTTCGGTTACATAACGTTATTCTTTTACATTATATTATGAAACAATGAATAATTTTTGAATAATAATATAATATAAACACTTAAATATAATTTAATACAATATATTTACACGTCAAGTACGTTTAATGAATCAATAAACCGAGTAGGTATAAGACCGACTCGATTCCACACACACAGTGTGACATCAATGACTGTCAAAAATGATAACACACCATTGAAACGTATAAAATGTTTTTTTTTTCTTTGTTCGGGATTTCCTCTTCTTTGTATTATTTTGTATATTACCATTCTATTGGCGAACACGTTGTATAAAATATCTCGACCTAAGTAGGTAATATATTTTAACAAGAAGTTTTCAACAGACAAGTTTGCGAGAAAAGTACGTAAAGTTGACGTACCTATACCTATGTATATAATTATATATATATATATATAGAAAACAATCTTAATAAAATACAAAATGTAAGAAGTAAAAGTTTGTATTTTCATTTTTACTATAAAATTGATTGTCTAACTTTGAACGTTAAATGTTAAACGAATTTTCTCGAAAATAAAAACAAAATGAATAGTAAATAGAAAATTAATGCGTTTAGAGGTAATTCGAAAACTTTACAAAACCTGAACAATTCGTGTGTAGTGTTAGATAGTGTATATTTATAGGTATAAATATAATACGATTCCAAATGCGTTCATGTTCAGAAAATGTTGTTGTTTTATATTACTTATATTATTATTATTATTATATGTTGATATTACTATACACGATTCAAACAAAACTAATATAACAATAATATTATCCTGGCCGAGTTATGATTTATTTATTTTCGTGGCAACAAAATATAATTTGTGCACAACTGTTTGTAATATAACAGGGTATAGTTCTGATGAATTTGTGGTAAAATATGGCTGTTCTTAAGTAAAAATAATTTTCATGGATTTTATGAACATAATTGCAGCTGTGATGCTGTGCTACGGTGAAAAGGAACTAGCCAAAGTTCTTATTGAATTAGACGAAAACCTGCACCGTACTCTAATCCATGTGATTTTAGTTTAGTATACTAAAATACAATTTTCATAGAATCCTACTAGTTCACAATAATAAATTGTACGCAGGTTATTGATTATACATTTTGAGAACATTCGACGTCGCTCTATCGAGCTTCGTCCTGCAATTATACAGTAGTAGTGATGAAAAACCTTTATTAGAAAACATCTGATAAGCAATAATTGATATTACGGAGGAAAAAATTAATTCAGGACTCGTTTGTTCGGTTATAATCGTCTACCGGTGATAATTACGCATGTATTCATATTTGTGTTTGAAATTTATTGATAACAATCAGAATATTCCCGGGTTATACGGCATTATCGTGATATTACGAACGTTTAATTTTCATAATATTTCTTATTTTAACTTATTCAGTTCGAGTGTTTCAATAGGCAGGAAGTGAGGAAGTAAGCACTGTCAATTTAATTAATATATCTACGAAGAAAACCTTCTAACTGATTAACAAGTAGAATGTACATTATTATTACAAAGTGAATAGGTATTTCACATAACTAGGTTTTTTGGTCAATCGGTAGTTATATTCTAGTTATAAAACCCGCAAAAACAAACTTATATCTACGTTAAAAATAGCAAACAAATGATTAAAAATTAATATTAAATAATAATTTATTAATTTTTAATTTTACGTATTTCGTAAAAAAAGTACATATTATATATAAATATATCTTTTTTCAATTTGTCAACATATTAAATGTATTATTTCTGACTAAATGAAAGACGTAAAATTGTTCGAACAATATTTTGGTAAAGACTTAATCCAAATGCATAAAGCGTTACATTTTAAGTACATTAATTATTAATAGTTATTTACTGTTGGTAAAATATATTATTTTATATTTTCAAAACAAGACGTGGTTAATTCGTAATTGTGAATATATTTTTTTCGCGCAACTTCTATTTTGGAATAATTATTTATTGATTTTTTAATAATAGGATATATTATAATAGTGTACTCCGAATCTGAAAAACGATATTTGATCCAGTTTGAATATCGAAAATAATTATTGGCTATGAATTGATCATGTGATTTATATGAGTTTGATGTATAGCCAGAGGTGTAAAGTATTTGAGTAAAAGTATTTGAATATTGGTATTCAAATACTTTTTTATGGTATTGAATACTAATTTATTTAAAATAATTTTATATTTATGTTATATAATTTTGTTAAAAATCAAAATGTCACATCTCGCACATTGTACACGAAAAATATATATATATATATATATATATTATAAAACCAGATAAATTGTATGATTTATTTCATGGATCAAAGTTTAAAATCATGATATGATTACTACATTTTGAGAACTAAAATATTATTAACAAAAAAGAGCATCAATAACCGACAAGCGTTTTGAACAAATTATGTATGTAAGTATTGTGTATAATTTATATATTATATTTATAAAACATTTTTTATAAGTATTTGAAAATTATTTCAAATAATCTTTTAATGTATTTGAGTAATACTCAAATACGTTTTGGATAAATAAGTATTTGAGTATTACTCTAAATACTTTTTTCGGCAATATTTTTTTTACTCGGTCAAATAATTTATAAAAGTATTCTTTACAGCTCTAGCTGTGTATGGCCACCGCCGTTAAATCGAAGTACGACTATTGATTTTAACGTTGAGAAATCACTATATTATACACAGTATAATATTATCACTACCTAGCCGTATAGATATAGTAAAATCCAAGTTTTCCCGTTTTAACCGAGTAATAATTTCTCTCTTATTCTCGATTCTCAGCCATATATTATTATTATTATTATTATTATTATTATTATTGATAGGTAATATATTACGACCGCGGGCGCGTGCTCGGCGTGTGCGGTCTATATTATACGTAATAACACGATCGTTGATATTTTGGATTATTATTTGTTTTCAAAATATGTATTCGGTGTGTGCTGCTCTTGCACGCATGTAAATTCGCTTCCGGACGACTCTGTGTGACCGAAAATCTCAGCATACAATGACTTTTAATTTTGAACAATATAACGACTGACGTTTACTAATATATATATTATGTACGAACGTAACGTAATGCAACTGCAGATATATATATATATATATATATATATATATATATGCAGATATATATATAGGTCGGCGCGCTGGACAAACCATTGTTTATAATAAAGACGTACGATATATACGATATTTTTTTTTCGGTCACATTTACACGCAGGAGAGGTCAACGAATTCTGAAACGGGACGCGATCGGTACAGTATATATATTATAATTACCTACGATTTGCGCGCGTGACGTTACTATATTTTTTTCGAGCATATATACCGTATGCGGAAAAATGGACTATATAATATATGTACGTTTTTCTTTAACCGTATATCACTGTTTATAGACATTCGCGATATCGTAATATTTGTCCGACGGCAGTGGTGGATTTGGGGAGGGACGCAGGGAGCTACTCTTCATTTTTTTCATGTTGAACAGCGTACCCCTTCATTTATTTATCAAGGAACGCAAGGAACGCAAGTTTGTTTTAAATTTTTATTTGAAATTCTTAAAAATTATAAATTTTTTTTTTGGAAAAATCTTGAAATTACGAAAATGAATGTTTTTTTGTCCTTATCGCATAATTAGTTTCAGATAATAAGCATGATATAAAATGTTGAATAGTTGATCTTATTAAATTATATTGGTATCATATAGCGGTAATGAATAATCTTCATTATCCGTGAATGGCTAAAGCCTTAAAGGCTGGCGAAATCAATGTCGACACCGATAAACTTCATTTCGGTCTACATATTTACAACTTCCTCTATTATTCATTTAAAATGAAAAGTGTTAAATTATTTTGAAAGAGGAATGCTTAATACTACGCTATCTTAAAAATATGTAACCTAACAATGATGTGAAAAAAAATTTTGGATTTTTCTATTCATTCATATTATGTTCTATAATAATCTAAAATGTTTTTTTAAATGTCCCCTGGTTAAGGAACTTTGGATAGGGGGTGTGGGGGACGAAGTCCTCCATGGCTTACTTTTTTTCTAATATATGTTCCGGAACGCTGATTTTTGAACTAAGTTCAGAGTCCGTCCTTATTTATTTTTCCAATTCAACCACTGTCCGACGGTGATACGGGCAATATAATAATGCGTAGTATGCACATACTTTCGTCAATACAATCGAGAGCCGTAACGAGATTATAGTAGACGGCGCCCTTGGCAAAGAACCGAATTGCCGCCCCTAAATCGGTAATAAGGAAAAAAAAAAGTCATCGATTTTTTGGCGGTACGCCCCCATTCCTCGAAAATCTAGTTAATAATAAAAAAAAAACGAAAGTCATCAACTTACTGGTACGAGATTTCGCCCATCGAATTCTCGTCCTTCCCCAAAATCTTTGAAATGTAGGGATATATTTATTACTGAATTTCCATTTTTGCACCCCCTCCCCCTTTTCTGTTGCACCCTTGGCCCGGGTCAGTTTCGCCAAGCCCTTGTTACCGAATATATAATATGAACCATGTCAGAGTACTATTTGATAATTTTTTTTTTTTTTTTTTTTTTTTTTTTGGGCTGGGGTGGGTTTCCAATGAAAAATGATAAATAAGTATAATCTACAAATATCGAATTGTCGAAAAAAACAAGATTTTACTTTTAGATCTGAGCGTAGGAACCGAGGAAGCTATTGATTTTATAGCTATGTTGATTTTTTTATTATTTTCTTTTTCCAAGCAAATTTTCGACCAAAAGGAACCGAGGAAGAGCTTTGGCGTTGCTATGATATCGATATCGGCTCTGGACGATACCTTATACGTAACATTTTCGATTTTTCCAGTAGTTTTCTTCTAGGATTTTCGGTAAAAAAAAACCTAACCTTCTATACTTCTTGTATGTAGTCATACACTGTATACTACATACAATACTATATGCACAACCTACTTGCTATACGGTTTATTTTGACATTTTAGATTCAAGTGATCGAAAATGGCCAATATTATTATATTTTTTGGCTACTAGAGTTCGATTAAAACTAAATTAAATACTAAAACTCTAATTTATTAACCTATTTCACCAACTTTAGAATGACAGGATTCTAATACAATGTAATTGAAAATGGATTTGTTTCACGTCATATTATTAGAATTGTCAAAACAATCTTAACGAAAAAATTTTATAAATTGGAAAATATTAAATTAATTTGTCATATTTACTGACTTATATATAATAAAATATATATTATATATATTTTAGATTCTGATGTATTTTTTCATTTTATTTTTATTGTTTTATAAATATTTCTATTATTATTAATTTTTATGTGTTAATAATTTTTTATTATACTTTTTTTGGGCAGAACGAGTAAAGTAAAAGTAAAAGTTTTCTAGTGCAGAGGTCTTTGATAGGAAATTTATTGAAGTTGGTACAATATGATTTATTTTATTTTATTTTTTAAGTAGTTTTTAAAAGCGTCACGAAAAATTACATTTTATGAGGGAAATATCACGAAAATAGGTGATATATAAAATTTATAACTACTAAAAAAGAAAAAAATTATTATAAATTTGGAAAATTAAAAATTAAAATACAAAAACTTGAAATTTACACCAAATATTTACTATGGTACTTTGTATATTTACGACATATTTTTTTTTAGTCATAAATAACTCATAGGTATAGTTATTCTCAATATGTTACATACACTGGCGCTTCGTTTAGAATAGTTTTATCGAAAAAAAACCATTAATCATCGCTTTCTAATTCATTATATTTACCACCTGCAGTATCCTACTCCACGAGTGAAGTGCTTTAACCCCTACTGACCGGCTTTTTAGGTATATATAATGTATATTGTACACATGTTTTTGAGTAAAAGGGATCGAGTCGGATTTTTAATAGGAATGAATCTATCTAATAGAAAATGTATTGTAGTTGGTATTTTAAACAGATACATTTTCGATAATCTCAGTAGTCTTAGTATCTTAAGAGTAAGGGAAAACTACAGAAAATAACGTAACATTTTAATGAATCGGAAAATTATGCTACACCAAGCTTTCCTCAGTCATTTAATACAAAAAAAAAAAAAACGTATTATTGTTTTCAAATTCAATACATCACTACCTTATTTGACGAGCGAAGTGCTTCCATACCTCAATGGCCGGATTTTTATTCATTGGTGATTACTACGATGGTTTTATAATTATAACTATATGTCCGAATTTATATGCAAAAATCATTTTAAAATATGCACATTTTTATGCACACAAATGATCAAAATATGCAAAAAAAAAAAAAAAAATGTAAAGCAAAATATGCACATTTGAATGCAATCGTCCAAAAATACCCAATCCTTAGGCATTTTGACGTAAATATATAAAAATATAATTCACCCTGGGAATCTTTAAATAACATATGAAACGTCGACATTTTCAATCAGAATTATTTTAAGTCAAGTATACAAAAAAATACATTTGCATATAAATCCAGGCCCTAGTTATAACGTTGACAATAAAATAAAGATAATTAATCCTGAACGGAACCACAATTATTATAGATATACTGAATATATTTTATATAATATATTATTTAGACATTAATATTCTAAAGCTCTAAAAGTTATTTAAAAACTGGATGAGTAAGTTAAAATCTTAAAACAAAATAGACTATATATAATAAGTAATTTTAAAAATGCAGAAAATTTAATGAATTAAAATGTGAAAATACTTCGTATTACCTGGATGAAAGGACTTAAACTAAAACATCACCTCGTCCAATATCGGAAAAATAAAATTACAAATCCATTACGTGGTTGACGTGAAACCTACGCTTATTTTTGAGTCGGCAGAACTATCATAACTCAAATGCATTACCATAATACGCATAACAAATACGGAAGTAAACGACAGATTTCCTCTTTTTTTTTTCATTTCATTCAGTAGCATGCCAAAAAGAATAAACTCACCAAAACAAACCGTTTAAAAATACTTATCTGTAAATTACCCTAACGACAGGTTTTGTTTAATTCCAAAGATATTTATACAGATATAATATACATATATTTATATACTTAGTCGAATAAAACCATTTAATATTCCATGGAAGGTCTCGGTTAATGTAACTCACTTTGTGTACCGATTTAAATATGGTTTCGAAAACAGCTTCTTTTTAATGCCCTCCTTTTTTTTAATGTCACGAATAACTGATTTGAACCGAATTGAACGTACAGAATCTTGTAGTATATATCTGTACGTATTTTTTCCAAATGAAACTCTTATAATTTTAGAAATTATTAATAATATTATATCGTACAGAGCACAGTAATACACGCATACCTATAAATTGTATTTACAAAATTTGAAATTTATGCTAACAAAATGTATGTATTTAAAAATGAATGTATTTTTTGTCACGTGCATACAAATTCATATTACAACTTTATTGGATAAGTGTAAATTTAATATTGTTAATTGGAATTCTGTACACAAATATCGGTTGCGTCAATAATATTGGTAAATATTATTAACTTTCAGACATTGACTATTGTATTATACAACTATTGGCTAATATTATATACATTTGTTGACATTAATAATGCAATTCTTTTTTTTCTTTTTTACAAAATTCATGTATACGAGTCTAAAATATAGTCAATTTCCAATGATTTACACCGGAGACATGTTTCGAGATAAATGTAATTTACATTACTAAAATGAGTTGAAACAATTTAATTAACGTTTCGGATTTAACTTTTGCCCTCTCTTTCTGCTGCAGTTGGCATAATAAATCGTGTTTCTCATTATTATTAATTTTTTTTCCACCATCTATTTTAATTAGTGAGTCACACTAAAACACTATTTCAGGTGATATTTTGTACAAGTTTATTTTGGCACAGTTTTCACTATATTGTAGATGCCCGCTGTGGGCGTGTATGTATTTATTATAATTAATATAACAGACGACCGAATTTATTTCAATATAAAAAACAATAGTAATAATAAAATATTATATAATATTATAATAGGTAATTGACAACTCCATAATTTAACGACCGAAAACTTATTCGGAAATGCATTACAATATTGTTATATTAGCAACAGCTGTGTAGTAAAAAATTATGGTTATTGTGAATATACCTATACATATACATAATTAAAAATACAGTATAGGTACCTAACGCTATAATAAGCAATATAGTTATTATTTAAATTTCCTGAATAGATATTTTTCAAAATTCTCAATAATTAAGTACAATATACAATAAATTATACATATTTTTTTACAATAGTTGTAAGAAATTCACGTTTAAGTACCGAAAATGAAATTGGACATGTAAAATATACATCATACAGTGGACAAACAACAATAACTGTTGCAGGAGTACCATAAAACATACATGCATTTTGACCTGCTAACAGTGCTAATCCCATCCTTACAAAATTTCCAGACTTTTGAAGTGTTTATATAAAAGATTTAAAATAATCTTTCTGTATTTCCGTTTTAAAGAATTAAAAAAAAAAAAAAACGTATTTTAAAAATGTGTATTTTACAATATAATTACCTATTTGAGTATTTTGATAATGAACTTTTTGGTTCGTTATATTTTCTACTGTTTTCAGAATTTATTTGACGACCCAATAGGTACATTACAATATAATATGAAATATAATAAAGGTTTTTCTATATATTATAGAAAATCTGGGCAGAGGGGTCTAGAAAAACGTTTTCCAAGTTCCCATGAAAAAAAAAAATGGCATTGTAAGCGGTTAAATTTTCAAGTAAACTTTTCGTTTGCGTTTGATTGATAGCTGTCAAAATATTTTTGACGTTTCTGATGTACACCCATTATGCATATATGTGCATGCCAATTATAGTATACAGTTAGTGTATAGACACGTTTCTTTAGCCCTCCAGAAATCGAAAAAAGAGATTTCAATATTTTTATCGGCGGAAACCTTTAGTAAGAAACTTTATAAAACATTGGTGACCATACGATATATTACGTACCATACGTATATTATAATAATTGGTATATAAAACGAGAACAAATTATTGTAAAATATATAATATGATGAAATCCGAAATATAATTTGTTGTTGTTTTGGTTGGCGGGAAAAACGCGGTTTCGTATAATTATTATATTTAAAACCGCCCATATTCCGTATATAATAATAGACATTACCGCTACTACCGTTTTGTCAACGGAGCTAATAATATAATAAGGGACGTGTTTTACATGTAGTTATGTGTTTTAGACGGTTTGTTGAATATATTTATGTACCATGCAGCGAGTATATTATTGTACACATGTAACCACTGATGACGGGTGTATAGAGAAAATACCTTTGGAATACGTAATTTATCTGTATAACAATTAAACGATACAGGTACAGTGTAGGTATAGGCATCTATATATATATATATCGAATGAACGAAAACACGACATGAATGTAAAATGTTCGTGCGGATGAGAGGACGTGAGAATATCCGTTTCGTGTCTGAATTCATTGATCAAGACGTTTATAGTAAAATATGGTATTTTGGAGGGCAAAAAATTCTAACAATAATAATTATCTTTCGATAATGTTTAGTGTAATTTTTTCGAAATGATTTGTTATCAGTGACTATTATTTTATACTCGTATGCATGACAAAATAGATACCTAGGTATTATCACAGTTGACACATTTTTTTCCCCGTGTGCGCATCTCCTCTTCACCCGGCCTATAACGTAGTTCACCACTTTTCATTGGTCCAAAATTTTGTCGTTCGGATTTAAATTTTGATGGTGATTAAGTAAACAAACAATTAAACATGGATTATAATAACGTAAATCATAATAAATAATATCAAATATAATTTATTAAAATTATGTGTGCACTATTAAATATAATTAACAAGTAAATACAGGCAAAAATACATAAGATAATATTGGCCAGTAAGAAGTGGTGAACTACAACACAGGTAGAGTGAGGAAATATTTTAGCGGGTTGTGCGTATCAAAAGTCTGTGATGATACCTATCTATTTTGTCATGCTCGTATGTACAAACAAACAAAAATAAAAACAACAACACAACAATAATAATGATAAAACTAAAATAATACCGATTTTTTGTTGTTTTTTTTTTTTTTTTAATCATACGGATGGCTATTATCAGTGACGTAACGAAGAGAGTTTATATATTATTATAATAATAATTCAAAATTACTGTAAATTATCATTATTTTTATAGGTACTATGTATAGTAGCCGCTTAAGTATGAATATTATTACATTAACGTATTACGTAATGTTCATGAGTATGGTACTACAGAAAAAATAATAACAGTTTTATAGTTTTATCAATACTGTTAAACGTCGGGTTTTATTCCTAGCATTTACTTATTAATAGACCGGCTATCAACCGACCGTCTGTCATTAATCGTTATATTAATCATTACGTTATCTTTTTGAAATCTTTATTCGGTAGTGTGTTCGTAAAGTTTATACAAATCATTCGGTCAGTCGGTGACAATCGCATATATTTTGATTTTATTTTCGTGCAGCCGTATTCAAGTTTAATTGAATATTTGTTATTCAAGTGAATAGCTTTTAAAAATTCGTATTTTAAAATGGGTAAATCTATTAGTGGAGCACAAAAGCGCAAAAAAAAAAACAATAGAACAAAAATTACAAGATAAACTGTCAAATTAGTCAGTTTTTTCAAAAACACAGTTGAATCTACTTTAGAAAATTCGACTATAACTCTGTTCATAAAATACCACATGAAAACTCCGAAAAAAATAAAGTTATTGATATTTGTCAAAATATTAACAATATTGGTGATTGTGATCATAGACATGTAAACTAATGGACCGCGCATTCCACACCGCTAACCCTATGATTGTCGGGGATGAAATGGAGTGAGAGAGAAAAAATATCGTTTGGGCTATATCATGGAAGACGAAATATTTTATTTTTCATCCATTTATTGTTATCAAAGATATTGATAATCATCATATTATCATAATAATAATAATAATAAATAGACCATGGAATAAAATAATTATATCACATAGTATAATTTATACATACCTATGGATTAAAATTATTTTTTGATAATAATATTATGTTTATAATTTTCTATTGTTAATATTGTTATTAATTAAAGCCCGGATTTGTATGCATTTACAGTACAGCACATTAATGTTAATAACAAAACAACCATAAAAAGTGTAAACAAGCAAATGCAAAAACATAAATGCAACGGTCAAGTGTCTAACCTGAACGGCATAGCGCCATCTAATCTATGCCGGTCAGTAATACAACTGTACAACTTTATTGTATCATAATTATTTTATTTTGTGGTTTGACACACTGTGTTAGCCCAAACGATGTTGTTTTTTCTCTCTCACTCTGTATGGTCTCCGGACTTCTCTCTCTATGCACGGTCCTTCAGTTTATATGTCTATGATTATGATATATTGTAAAAATATAGAAAACATATTTTGTACAAAACAGTGTCCTACTGGTATATCAAGCAAATTATTTACGAAAATAATTTCTGAGTGTAGATGACAAAAAATGTATTGTTGAACACGGTCCTTGTAGGCCAAGTGATCCTTTCAATCGTAACGCGAGTGGACAATGTTTTGACGAAGCATTTTATTATATCGTATCAAAAGCTAGACTGCGTATTTTACGATCATGGCATCGCTATTCACCAAAGTTCCATAAATGTTACTGTCTACCTTGTTGGCTTTTTGGAGACAATAGTATTAAGCACCAAGAATGGATACGAGGATTTCATTATTGGGCCCATACATCACGAGGAATTGATTATTATAACATGGAACTGGCTATTATATTTTTATAAGTTCTTTATGTTGATTATTGGCTATTGTTACACAAGTTTTATAAGTATTTTACTCATTTTTCTTAAAATAAGAAAATTTAATATAATTTAATCATTGTATGTTATACACTAATTATGGAAGTAAATTTATAACGAAATGAAAAAAAAAAAATAATAGAAACGATTTTAGAAAACAATATAATACTTGAAAATACTTAGGGAATAGTGGAATACACGTTTGAGTTATAAAAAAAGAATAAAAATAAAGGAACGATAGTATACGATTTAAAGTAGTCGTATATATAAGTTTATATATATTGCCCACATTAAAGACTTTCAGAAGATTTTTATCTACTTTTATTTTATAGGTATTGAAGATAATAATATAAAATTATCATCATTATTTATTAAAGGCATTTTGTGTTCGTCAGCATTATATTGTTAAAAAGTTTTCAAAACGAGTTTTTTTTCGCCATATAACAATAATAATAATAATAATAAATTCAAGAGTAGATATAAAAAAATTCAATAATGTGAGAGGGTTAATATGATCACTGAAAAATCATTGGTCTGTTTAAGGTTCTTTATGTATAAGATGCACAGTTGGAATTTTGTAATATAATACTACGATGAAATATAATAAAAATAAAATATATAGGTATTACTATCGTAATAATATTATATATTTTTTTAAATATTTATAACGGTACATTATTCAAAATGTATACATTTTATTGTATACAATATTATTAGTGTTATTGGAAAGGTAGGTGTATATATTATAATTATCAAATTTCAAACATGATAATAAGATGTACATATTAATACTAATAGCGTATAAGAGAAAATTTTAGCATATTTTCGGATAAAATATTATTGTAACGAATATTGATTATTTTATCTGATTTGTCAGTAAGCAATTAAAGAGAACGCCATTTTTTTTTTTATCGTTTATTATCATAAAATTATTCGTATATTACTGCGATAAATGTCAAATGTTTTTATGGTTATTTCGTGTTGTTTTATCGTGTATTCATACACGTATATTATAATTTTATAATAATATGATATTATATTGTATTTACTTACGAAAATATTATGTAAAAACATTATGTTTTGTCAACCTATTATTATCGATATAATTGGATTTAGTGTGTATTTCACAAATAAACCGGATATCTAATTATACACTTAAAATTAAGTTAAAAAGTTAATCTTTTTTTTCTCAACTTTTTAATTCGACTGGTTTGTTTTCAATGAACAAAAAACTCTTTACAGTTAATTTTCTTAATCATCCACTAAAGTTAACATATTGTGGATTTGGCATGGAAGTTGAATGATTTTCGTAAGTTCATTATACACATAGATTATAATCGAAATTCAAATGCGTGTGTATAATTGTTATTCATTAATAAATAGTTATTTATATATGTAAAATGTAAAATTTGAGAACGTTTATTAGACTTTGTTACCCAATTATTATTTTTCTAATAGAATACAAATGAACTGTAAATCCGAAAAATATGTTATGTAGGATATGTATGTTATGCATTTGTCCATATTGTCCATTTCCTATATTTTTCAGGAGAGCTGAAAAATGAAAATATGTAGGCATACGATTTTTGCCTTTTAATTTTATCTTTGCCCTATTTATAGTGAGTAAAATATTGTCTTTTATAATTCAATATTAAATTTTGTAATATTTAATGTAATAATTTATGTAATATTACTAAATTATAAAATAAAATAAAACAACAATTAATTAACCTTTTAAAAATATATATTCAAACGTATGTCTTAGTAAAAATGTATACTATTATTCTAGTCATTTTATTCGAAATCTATTGTTGTGCATACTACACGTATTAGTTATTACATATATACATAATTATAAATAGTTATAATTATTATTATATTATAAATAATATAATTTAACATAATTATAATTATATAGATAATTATAAGATCTGTGGCCCATAGTTTACAATAAAATAAAATAGAGCGTTGATTATCCACAATATCTGGACCCAAGGGGTCCATTGGTGGGGATAATCAAACAATAATTGAATACGTACTATGTATTTTGATTTTAAAGATATGTATATGCAATGGACATAGATCATTAATATATTATATAATATCTTTGGAAATAATAAATGTAGGATATAGATTATTAGTTTAAAATACGCACCTATTGAATGAATAAAATTAGCATCAGACAATTGCATTGCGGTGGTATTCAAAACCCAAAATCGCTAAAAGTGGATATTCTTTCAGATTACAAAATAGTATAAAATGTATTGT
Source organism: Pemphigus obesinymphae (assembly GCA_025469235.1). NCBI lineage: Eukaryota > Metazoa > Arthropoda > Insecta > Hemiptera > Aphididae > Pemphigus > Pemphigus obesinymphae. The sequence continues at coordinate 43,878 of JAIPRL010000954.1, read as the reverse complement.
AATAATATACATTTTTTTAATTGAGTTAAGTTTAATATTTTTTTTCTTCTATTATAACTTTAAACTCAAAGAGTGGAAATTATATTTTATTTAAACTATTAACCGAGGGCTTTTTAGTTAATTGAACTTCACTAATTTAAGGTGCCTAATTTTTTTTCATTAATTGCCTGTCCGTATTCTTCGAAATACAATCATTCGTGCTTACACATTTGAATGATTTAAATTTTTCACGAATAGCTCTTCTTTAATTCGCTTGGATAATAATGTTCGAATCATCTATGACGATTACATTGTAATTGTGTAACGCAGTTGTAAACGATTTTTAGCATTTTAAAATGCGCTCTACACTCGTTTTCGAAAATAATTCGGAATCTTCCATGAGGTTTTCAATTTGCCTAATGGAATTTTACTTATTTTTTAAATGACGCGTCCGGACAAATAACAGAATGTTTTACACTTAAAACGGCACGAACGCAAATTTCTTTCTAGCTAATAAAGTTAAATTGTTCATAAAAAACAATACGAGAACGCAATCCTCTTATAACACACAATAGCCGTTTCAGAGTTTCCGAAACTGCTAAAAATCATTTAATCCCGCGGAACCAAATTATCTCATTTGATAATAATATTTCCTCCATGTAATAATAATAAATACATTCGCCCTCAACCACTCGTTTAGATAAAGTCGAGAAGTATTACGTTTTCGAAACTTCGTACACAAACACAATAATGGAAATAAACTTTTGGCGGAAGAGTGAAATGAGTTATCAGTAATTACGTTACGAAAATGTATTTCTCCTGTTATATCTGTGTCACGCGATAACCACATTATACTTTTTAGTACGTTTGTATACAATAAAATCGCAGCTAACAATGCGAAAGTATATATTATTCGTTTAAAATTCATGTATTCTATCTGGCCGAAGAATCACCAAACTGAAAAACGAATTTCGCAGTCAAATTTTGTACAGAACTTCACGGAATGGCCAAAAAATAGCCGACTGTGCACTCTCGATATACTAGAAAACATTGTTACACATCAAAGCAGTGTTATCATAGAGTGAACAAATACATTTCCTTATATTATGTCATGTATCAAAAATATAAATCACCTAAAAATGTATAATATGTAACTTTATTGTATTATTTGTTATCATTGAATGTGCTATTGTTATAAAATGTGATTACAATATTCTTTCGAAATATTTAGATGATAATTTAGTTACTATAATATAAAACAGCTAGTTTTACAAGCAGGGCCGTTTTTATGGAAATATTTTTTTTTATATTCTTGCACAAATACTATTTAGTTTAATAAAAACATTATGATTTTTCCCAAAAACTTATTCAATTTATTCTTCTAGATCGGATCGGTATTAAAAATTTGCCTTCAACTAAACTTTAATGATTTTTTTCACATTCTTATAATACTAACAAATACAACATTTGTTCGAGTGACTCATCTGAATTTTCGTCAATGCCTGTTCATTTTCCAAATGTTTTATAGAATTAAATAATAATAATCATAAATGTTAAGATTTCAAAGTTTGACAAAAAGGTAAAATTCTGTTTAGTGATTCATTAATTAAGTGTATAGTTATTTTAATCTTGATCTCTTTGTGAAGTTTATTATAAAATTAAATTTAAATTGAAAAGGCTTATAAACATAAAACATCCTTCGCCGACGTTTCAGAATTCCATTAAAGAACTTTTTAAATTAAAATTACGTTTTGAATACATCATAAAAAAATTTAATTAAACTTTCCAGCACTATACCTAATATGTTATTATTAAAGTAATTCAAAAACTGTGGCATAAAGAGAAAATTAAATATTAAAACTATACATTATACTGTTTATATAAAAGAAATTAGATTAGTCAATATATGCATTTTACAGACTTGGGCAGTATTCCAAACACTATATTCAGAATACTTTTTAATATATATTTAAATATTTTTAAGTATTGAATACAGTATTTTATTCCTTGTAAATTAAATTTTAAGCTCCAATTATATATTTAAAATAATTGTATTTATTATATTACAATATAAATTGTTCTCTCATGTTCTAAAATAATTAACACCCCTCAAACATACATTGTTTACTATTTAAGTTCTATTAAATAATAGTAAAATTACTACCTACTTAATACTTTCAATATGGAAATGTATGTAGTATATATAATAAGAAAAAGTGTTCTAAAAATATTTGAAATACTTTGGGAATATTATAATAATTATAAAGTATTCCAATACATATTCTGGATATTTTTTTTGGAAATATTTGGAATATGTATTAAAAACAGTTTTAAAAAGAATTATACACAAGTTTGACATTTTCATTTGATTCCGTGGGTGCAATCGAATTACTATTATTAATGGTTCGATAGTAAAATTTACGGTGATTTACTACATAGTCGTAAATATGATATAATAAAGTTTTGTGAACATTTCGTATTGTTTAAATTTTTTTATACCAAAATTGTGTAGGTATTGGTAATATTATAAAATGGAATCTATACGTATATTGTATATTATTAAAAAATATTCAGGAGTTCAAACGAATTAGTAGGAAAATATTATGTTAAAAATAAAATAAAAGAGAATATTATCATTGAGCATAAGCTATACATTATTGAAACGAGGTAAAATATGTTAATTCGATAGTTATCAATAAAATGAAAAATATTTTAAAGTAAATATATCAACTACCAAAAAAGACAAGGCAAAAATATTTTTATTTTAGCTGACAACAATAATTATATATACTGCAGTTGTCAGAAATCAAACACAAATGAGTGATATATTATTATTTTGAAAATAGAATGAATATATTATATATATTATATAATAAAAAAACGTTAAAGTATGAGTTTTAATGTCTAAATTGAATTACGAAAACTTACTACCGAGTTAAGTCATCTGGTTACATAAAAAATTAGTGAACTGAATACGTTATCATTTCGCTGGCATAGAATGTAAGGGTTATATTATGATATTTTTAAATTTTTCAGGGGAATTCTTTTAATAGATTCAAAGTATAATGGTTTTTATATGATTTTTATACGATATAGAACTTTTTATATAATATGAGTATATTATTCATTGATGGGCTTATAATAATCTAATTTTAAATTTAAATACGAGAATTAACAATTGGATTTATTAAATTTTTATTTCAAGTCAAAGACTGAAATATCATAATTTACATTGCTTCAGAGTTTACGAACATCACAACATTTGTTGTACTTGTAATCGATTCATTTTGATATCAAAAATAGGTGGAATTAATGTACATTTTAATTAAAAATAATTTAATTAGAAGTCGGAACCTTAAAGTTATTTCAGTTCCATTTCCAGATTTGTGTTTATGAAAAAAATAATTTAAGATTTAAGTTTCGATTCTGGTTCTATTATGAAATAAAATAAGAATTTTGGAGATTATGTGAATTAAGTTCACTGAAATTAAATTTTACCTAATCATGTACGTGAATTTTAATTTCACGCTCTCCTGCCATACATTGCCATAACTCTCCTCAGTCACACAATACAGAAACACTTTACCATCAAATGTCACCATGACGCGCTCCATCGTCACACACTACCATAACGCTCTACCATCACACGCCACCCTTATGATTCTCCGTCATGTACCGACTTAACGCATTTTCGTCATGTGCCTCCGTCATATGCTACTGTAACGATCTTCCGTTACGACAATGCGTTACTTCTGTATGTGATGGAGAAATAATAGGTGGTGTGTGATAGAGAAGCGTAACGGCAACGTGCAACAGTACAGCATTATAGCCGTGTAGAACAGAAGAGTGTGATGGAAACCCCTAATGTCGGCATGTGACGGAAGAAAAAAACGGTGGTGTGTGACGATGAAGCGTTATGGCAGTGTGTGGCGGAGGAGGTGGACGGTGTAATGTGACAGGAGAGCGTAATGGAAATGTGTAACGTCGGCGTGTGATTAAAGACCGTTATAATAATGTTTAATGGAGGAGTGTTACGGCGGTGTGTAACGGGGGAGAGTAATAGCAGCGTATAATGGAAGAGAGTTACGAAATTATTTATTTAAAAATCGCACGATATTCGGAAACTGTCACAGGCTCATCGATTTTATAGCGAGGTAACTTATTTTTTGACATATTATTTTCAATAATTATATTATAATTTTAAATAATTTATAATTATCACTTATATAAGCACCTATGTATTTATTCGTAGTTCCGTAGTCAATAAGTACGTGAATAGAACGAGAAAAAAATCATATGGTGAAATTATTTCACGTAATCACAGGAAATAATTTCACGTGATTTAAATTCACGGATTTTTAAATTCTCATTTTACGTGATCACATGAATTGAAACTCCCGTTCAAATCCAACACCTCTATACTGAGATCGTCGAGATCTTCACGAGAGATCGTCCGTACAAAACTTGTCCATCGCCGCGCATCCCCCATTAACCACACTCGTTAACATCGTTTATCGTACGCTCTAATAAAACACTTGTGGCACCTACTTTTTTATTTTATCAGCACTTGTCACTATAATAATGAATTTTGAAATGTGCTTCGATCTCGTTACGGTCAGACTGCGTTCTTATCACCTTCGCGATTCCGGATGATCTCTCGTTAAATATAGTACCTATAGTTAGAATCGAGTTTAAAAACAAAAATGAAAATAAAAATAGGAGTTTACCTCATATTATTTTATTAAGGTATTGAATTTAAATTAGTATTTCTATTATAAGTCTTAGTACAAGGGATTTTGTAGAATCGTAATCGAAGGGATGAGGAAAAAGTATAAAAAATTAACAATATAGTGGAGGAACACTTCTAGGAGCATTTTAATTTGAATATGCATTTAGGTAGTTTATATAATAATATTTTTACTCGGTTATTCTTACCTATATTGTCTAATATGATACGTATATTTTATATTATTGTAATTTGTTAATAAATGTTTGTGAAAAAAATACTGCATGGTTAGCATAATATGTATTGCATAAACAATCTAGGTAAAATAAAATTTAAGTGAAAAAAATATTCTGATTTGCAAAGAAACCAGTCTGAAAGCACGAGAAACAAAAAAAAAAAAAAAAAAAAAAAAAAAACACCGGTTATATTTGATTTAATGAATAAGATTTAAAATAGGGTTCTCCCATAGAGATTTTATAAAATAATTAAAATGTCATGTTCCGGTACTTTAAATTCAGCACAGTAACCAGTGGCCAAAGCAGTTCTTCCCAGTTTGTTTTTAACCTCTGATTCTAACGTATAAGGACAATATTATTTAGATTTTAATGGTTTCGTAATTTTTCACAGATCAAATCAGTGGCGTCTGGTGGTGTGACCGTACGATCCGGTGCCGTGAGGATCTTGAACAGTACGTTGGACGATTTGGCGTCCGGCTCAATTGCGGTGGACGACACCAAGGGCACCGGCGGCGTCCGTTTGTCCGGCAACCGGCTCGGTGACATGGTCGGCGATAGCGTGTCGGTGCTGTCCGAGAACGGCGGCGGCGGCGGCGACGTGTATGTGGAAGGCAACGAGTTCCGGACGCTGCCGGCTGACATGCAGCTGTTAAAGTCGGAACGGCCCGTCGAGTTCCGCGACAACCTCGTGGCCAACGTGGACTTGGGACCGTTCCTGTTCGGCGTCGGTCCCACGATCCACGTGACCGACAACCGGTTCGTGTGCGACTGCGATCCTCGTCGCATTAGCGTGCTCAAGCTCAACCAGGTGTTCCCCGGCCTGTTGCCCGAGGCCGACAACCGGTTGACCCGTCTGCTGACCGACAACCACTGCCAGCAGCCGGCCGACACCACGCTGTCCGGTTACAGGGATCTGCTGATCAAGGAGGTCGTGTGCAAGGGTACCAACCTGACGGTGGCCACGTCTTCGCCACTACCCACGGCGCAACAACCGTCCAAGGATACCACGGTGAACCGCGGTAACGTCTCGGTCACCGGCCGTTACGTCACGGTATTCGTGGCCACAGTCGTTACCTTCATGTACTTGGCCGTTTCCCGTTGAACTCACTCAAAAAACGGGTTCTACGAGGATAGCTGGACATTCTTAGTATTTTTTTTTTTTTTTTTTTACAGAAATTACATCGCCCACCGCGTCTTTCCATGTCTTTTGACGTCACGCCGTGTGACTGTCATAGTTTAAATATAACAATACAAGTTTTTTTGAACATAAAATACTTTTTTTTTTTTTTTTATTCAATACAATTTAATTCATTAGTTTTTATTTCACTTTTATATTTTGTATAATATTATATTATATGGTAATCGAAGCTATCCTCTTTATATTATTTGGTATTATTTTGTGTATATATTATTTTTATTATTGTGTAATTTTTTACAAATATTTTTAAAAATATTAAATATTACTTTTGTAATCATTTTCCTACACATTTACCATGTTTTGTTCGTGTATTATGTGTATTATACTATTACACTACTCTGTAATACTTTTCCTAACGATTTATACTTATTGATTTGGCCTTTTTTTTTGGTATTATATGCGTACGCGTATAATGTGTTGCCTATACGTCTACTCCGATTATAAGTATTTCGGTGTTTAAGGGGTTTTGAATAGGCATCTAATATGTCATATCTATAAAAATGAAAATCTAATGCCAGGTTCACATTAGGCCGACAATCCTGCAACATTCAATTTTCCAACAAGTCTGTGGCAAAGAGGAGACAATACCTATTATTAAAATAATTGACGAAATTATCCAAAATAACGACATAATGACATATATGTGTTTCTAGAGACATATTTGACTGATAGTTGGTAAATTTCAATGGATTTTTGTTTTTAACATCAGCTTTTGTAAGTGTTATCGCGAACATTTTTATTTTAAAATATAAAAGTAAAATAAATAAATAAATTATTATTATTACCAATCAAAGCGTACACAATTTGTCTCCTTTTGTTGTTTTTATATATTTACAAATTAAAAATTTGTATTTGCAATTTGTTTTCTTGGTATATGTGAAAAGTACGATTTGTTGCTATTTTATATCGGTCACCAAATTTAAAAATGAATGAAGTTGCTGTTTTGTTTTTAGTTTTTGTTTTCTTGGCCTGGTGTAGCCCCAGTATACAATTTTAAAAGTATGTTTAAGTGGTCCCATATGTCAATATTATTTTTTTATTATTGATTATTTTACTTTTGAATTTCTAATTTTTATCAACATGAAAATATTGTACATAGATGAACCAAAAATAGAACTACATAAAACCACTAATTATAATATAGTCTGATATGCATATTGCGTATCTATTTTTATATGTTCATTAAAAATAAAGGTTTAAGAACTCTTAAAAATCTATTTTTATTTTATTTTTTTTTAAATAATTCTAAATAATATCAAAAATTAAAACAAAAAAATTCTAAAATTGATTTCATAGGGCACTAGATAATATTGATATATTTATCATATACTCGTATACTGTGTTTTGTATTTCTAATGTATATTTAAGTTATTGAATATAAAAAATAATATCGCAACTTAATCGTTGAAAATTTGTTTGCACTGGCATTCTTTTAAAATATTTAAAAATAGCTAAATTCAAATACTAAATATATATAATTATATGTAATATGTACTACGAATCATGTTTGTATCATTAAAATGAAACACAATAGTATTTCAATGGTAATATAGATATATAGATATTTAAGTGTGAATTTTAAAATATTGTGTTGATGAGTACATCGTACATATCTTTATCTAATATAAAAAAAGGTTTAAATATGTATTTAACGTAGTACACAAAATTATCATAGAAACATTGACATCGAAAGAAAGACCATGACTTTAGTTTTTAAAGAGCTTTTTTAAATTATTATTATCTTTATTATTATTAATAATTATATAATAAAGAATGATTTTTAAAACATGAATTCTAATCAAAAATGTCTCGACCGGAAAACACAGTTATAGCGTTCATCTTTAAAAACAATTAAATACCTAAAAGCTCTACAAAGTTGTGAAGTTTTTATTGGACCGATTTTAATTTAATACGTAGTTAAGTATAAAAATGTACAATAATATATGTTTTTAAATATGAAATATTTTGAACATCAAAAATCACAATGATTAAATCCTATGGTTATTGAGAGAACTATTATGGTATAGAATACCATAATTCCATAGAATACCATATTGGTATAAAATATTCTTAAAATGGACTATATATAACTCCTATAAGACAGGAAGGATGGCGTCCACGTTTTGTTATCATATAATCACAATATTTGGAACGCAACATGTTTACTCTCAAAAAGTAAACTTTTTGAAATGTTTTAACATCTATATGTAATTTAGTGCTATATATTAATTTGGATACTATACAAGTTGAGGTTCTACACTACTATCATTAAAACGTTCATATTGTACATACAAAAAGCATTTAATTAAAAATAAATAAAAAATGTTTACAAAATGTTTTAATTCGCTCAGTGCTATGGACATATATACGTAAGGGTATATAAAACGTTATCTATTTGTTCTAAACATATAGACTATAAACGAACCGATAGATAATGAAATTTCAAACTATTTGGGAAAAAATTAAATTACGATTTTTTCCATGGAGTAAATCAATATTTTAACTTTTTCTCTCATCAGGGGTATACAACCTAAATTACCTCAATATATTTTGTGATATAATAATTGCGATCAAATTTAATGTTTGCGTTTATTTGTTTTTTTTTTTTTTTATTAACATTTCAACTTTATAAAATATTATTACAATTTATTGTCTATTTTTAATTTAGTAATGTTAATATATTTAATTTGCATATATTTTTCGTTTTAAAATAAATTCATCGTATATTTATTAAAAGTTTACAATATGTTTTTTGTTGTATAATTTTACACTTTTTTTCATTATGAATACTAAAATATATTACTGATATGAAATATATAACTCTATTTTTGTATTGTTCAAATACAAATCGTAATTTTATCTGAGAGTGAGCTTAATGATTTACATTCTGTGGCCCATAGAATTTGTTATCTTTGAAATTAGCTGACAAATATTCATATCTAAATTTGTTCACGTTATCTATTGTAATAAGAATAGTGTAAATAGTTCAACAACTCAAATTTAGCTTAAATATTTTATTTTTATTTTTAAATGCGTATTTTAAAATTTAAAGTTATATTTAATTTTTAAGCCATAAAAACTGGTCCTCATAAAATTATAGTCTATTATAAATAACAGTTACAATGTACAGATAATTATATCTAAAATAGTTAACTTTTCAAAAAAACAATTACTTTTTGATATTATTTTTCTTTTAATGTATTGTAAAAGAACATAATATAAGACAAAATAATTTTTCGATATTATACCTGCAAACAACATAATAATATAAGACACATGATAATATTATCAAGTAAATTACCTGTTATAATTGAAATATAAATAAAGAATATACTTATGTTGAATACAATTCACGATTTTGTTCAAGTTATTTACAAAAATCTTCTTCAATCTACAAAAGTCATCTTGGTAAAAAAAATTTAACCCATCAAAAATATAATATTACGTTTAAAGCTCACATTGTGATCATTTTAAACTATATATGCAAATTTTTCAATAAAAAAAAAACGTACATTTATTTTTTCCATTCCCATTAAAAAATGTTTTGAATTTTTTCTTCCGAAAAATACATTTTTCTGGCTGTTATATAATAGTGAGGCCTTCATATATTTACTTTTACATGGATATAATATACTCAAATAAAAACCAAATACATACAATGTATATGGATGAGTATTAAAATTACTATTATGCCGATCCGATAAAATTTAATAACCCCTTCAAGTTTATCAAACATTAGTAAACACAAGTCGTTAAACATTTAATGGAATGATGACTAAAAATGTTAATATATTTTCGCAATTCAAATCGTAAAAAGCTATTATTATCATTTAATGTAATTTTAATCAATACGTTTTTTTTTTTTTTTTTATGTAGCTAATCGTCTTTTCCAATTGAAACGTGCTTTTTTACATTCACAAATGTAGTAATAAATATCTAATCATTGGATTATAAATCGCATATATTTATTTTTTAAATATAATATTATTTTATGTATTTTTAAATAATACATATTCAAATAATTTTGCCAAACGTTAGTATAATAACGCAAAAAAAAAAATATATATATATATATATAATTTCTTTGTGTTCGAAATAATGAATTATATTTTAACCGTGCAAATCACACATTTTATGCGTTTGAGAGAATATCGATTAAAATGTCCCTGCGGGGTGGGGGGAGGGACTAATATATTTTTGACTTGGATGAAAAACTATTTTATCTTGGCAATTAGAAATCCTCCAGGTGAGTATTTTAAAGATTCAATCTACACTATATACAATTATTTAGTTTTTTGTTTTTATTATCTTTCAAACAAATATCGTTTATCGCATAAAATGTGCGTCATAAAATATCCAGGTCTCACTACGCTGCATTTTTAACTTTTTTAAAAGAACATTTTTTAATTAATTTTATTATTAACCACGTACGATTAATATTAAATAAAGGGACCCGGTGTCCAGAGTTTTTGTACTATTTCATACACGCAGTATTCCGTTTTACGGGAAAATCGATCACGAGTTGTGAAATAACAATTATAATCACAGATCACATTAAAATAACTTAGATTTATACATAATATAATATTTATGTATAATATATTTTCCATTGTTTGTAATTATTGTATTAAAACCCATTATTTTCGTCTTTATTTTCTTTATTTTATAATAAAAATAAACTGATTAAAATACGTAAATTCTACAACGTGCTATCACATTTTCCGTAACGCCATTTTAGTGATAAGAATTATATAAATTATATAGCCGCTGACACAATATGTGATTTAAATTGCCTATATTATGTTCCTTAAAAAGTAGCAAGTACGTAGGGCTCTTTAATTTAAAATGTTTTTATCTTTAACAAACCTTTTAATAATGACATTAATTGTTTAATGCCAGTTTTAAAATATCAAGAATGAGTAAAGTTGATGTTAAATTAACTAGTATTAACATTAAGATAATTAGAACACATTTTAAATAGTTTAATGTTCATGACTTAACTAGTTAAACTTAAATGATAATACATCATGGTTAACTTACCTCAGTGAATCAAAAAAGTTCAAACAAAACATTTTTTATCTCTAATATGTATTTTGTACGTTAAATAATTCAATTGATATAGTATTTTGGATATTGATACTTCTTCGGGTGAGAACCAAAAAGTTCTTTATCTGGATTTTTCAAAAACCGTTTTTTTTTTTTTAATAATTCGTATACTATATGAATGGTCTAACTATTAAACTTACATTGATAGTTTTACGACCAATATTAACAAAGATATGAAAAACGAAATAGTTATTATTAACTAATAAATAAAAACTTACACTTTTGTTAGTTTTTGTAAGAGTCGATAGAACATTTTTGTTTTTAAAGATTATAGTTAATTCAAAAAAGTTCTATGTGAAAGAATACACAATTTTTTTAGAACAGAACAGTTGTATGTATATCACACGATATCACTAATACAGTAAAATTTACAGGTAAACAAGATTTAACCACAATGAAATATATTTTATAATTATTATAGTCTATTGGTCTCACTTCAACAATATTTTATATTACGAAATTATATTCTGTGATTACGATTGAGAACAAAAAAGTTCTATCGTGCACCAATTAATTATTATTTGTGAGTACAAAAAAGTGTGATGACTCTTTTGTTCTACTGATAATTGTTATGGTTTTTGATTGATTATTTATTCTGTGTTACTTTTTTACATTTATCTAATGATAATCATAATAAATTAGATGTTTTAGCATTTATTTATATTTTTTCCATCTCCAAAGGATGTACTGTCAAAAAAAAAAAAAAAATCGATTATCAAACTTTAAAAACGCTCTCCTGAAAAATGTATAAATCAAGTATAGAACTTTTTTGTTCTCACCCCACGATTTAGAAAATAATAGTTAAGTGTATATAAATATGTAAAACTAATATAATGAGTTTAGTAATAGATAACTAATAAGTTTCATTTTATGGATTTTTTGTAATTAAGAGAAAAAGTTAAAAAAGTAAAATAATATATATTTTTAAACTTAAATTGAAATAAACAAAAACCAACTAGACATACTTAACATATAGGGGTGACCATACGTTCCGTTTTCTGTTTAATCGTCACGTTTTTGAGGATTACGTCCCATTGATCCGACAAACATTAAAATTAAACCTTTTTCCATTTTTAGAAGTGGAATCCCGTATTTTTATACTTGAGGAAAGTTTATGATTGTTTGTTTTTTGCTTATTTATCGTTTGTAAAGCGATTTATGAATATTTTGGCAGACAATTATTATGATTGACCTTTTTTATGTCGTTGTTCCGTTATTTGATTTTCCAAATATGGTCAAGTTATACTATAAACCATTGAACTGAAAGATTTTATAAGTTCCTAATACTACTAGTATTATAATTTACACTATATATTAATTAGTTAAATTAAGAAATTAACAATAATTTTACTTTAACTCATAAAAGAATTAATATATATATATATATATATATATATACAATATAAAGTGCAATATTAGGTGCTTATAAAAAAGTACTTTCAAAAAAATTTGTGCATTTTTAAACATTTTTTGTTTTGAGTTTAAAAAATCTTAAAATAAAATAAAAATATTGGATACATTTGAACTTTGAAATCTTATTTATTTTATGCCAGCATAATATTGTTTTACTATTTCAAAATCAAACAAAAATAAATAAATCTCGAATAAACCAATATGTATATTACAGTATAAAAACTTAATATACATCGTGTATGCACTATTACTTATATATATTAATAAATATACTAAATTTTTAGATAATCAAACGATAAATAAATTTAATTTAAAGTTTTTTAATGTAAGTGTAATATTTATTGAGATTTTTAGAAACGACCTTTTATATGGGGGCGACCTCCCAAATTGGCAAAGGGAGGGGGTGAGGTAGAATTTTTTTTGAAATTAAAATATAACTCTTGATAATGTTCCTGCTAATTCTCTAGCTAATCCTAATATTTCCTTGATTTTTTTTTTTGTACTTTCCATACAATACTAGTTAAATTTATATTATTGCATATTTTTCATTGGTTGTTATATTAAAAGCTGTAAAACAGTTTAAAGTGATTGCTCGTATGTACAAAATACACCATTTAATAGAAAACTCTTTCCTCTATAATTTTTATAATTAAACTTTTTATGTACGATCAATAAAAAGTGAGATATTAACAAAAAAGCCGGTTTTTTTTTTTTATAAAAATCATATTTTTAAATAAATGGACATAGGGTAAGTCACATATTGCAAAAATTATGGCTGTATACCAAAAATAGATAATACCTTTTTCATTTAAATCTATCTCTTCTACCGATTTAATTTGAAACTTTTTATCATATGACAAATATTTTACGAGATATTTAAGAAATGATTATTTTTATGTACCTTTGACCTTTAATATCTCGAATTGCCATCCTGATATTTTTAGAATTTTGATATATATATTTAACATCGAAACGAAAGTGTATACCAAAATTCAGATTTATAGGAATGTTTTTGAACATATTGTATTTTTTCGTCTAATTTGACTGGACTAGTAGCCGATTTTCGAAGAATATCACGTTTCTTTTGATTTTCATTGACATTATAACACAGTTAATACAAACAATTTAACAATTCAAAATATGATAATTTTATTTAACAAAACGTACGAAACTATAAAAGTTTTAACACCTACTCATTCAGTTTATTAGTAAATTCAATGCAAATATACAGATGTCGTATTTCGATGAAAAATACTATCGGTTACGGAAATACCATTATACTCGTATTGTATACAATTATAAACATCTAAACACACATACGGACCATACATTATTTATACCACAATATGACTGACGCGGATAACAAAGTTTACCGGGTAACAGGTACCGGGTAATTTTTGATTAATTGTACCGGGTATCGGGTACCCTGCTAGGATACTTGGTCGGGTATTTTTACTGGCCGAGTACTTGATATTAGCTAGGTATTTCTAATTAAAATAATAAAAACTAAGAAGTAAATTGTAATTTTTGTAAAGAAACTATAATAATATTATATTTAAGACTTAAGTAATAACTTCTAAACACCAACAAAGAAGTAGGTATATTTCATCAAATGGTCATTCAAACAGCTCAACTATTTTCGGAACGGGTTTCCCAATCTTAAATTCTGAGAAAAGGCAAGGAGATTATATATTTTTTTTAGGTTAATTTATAAGCCGATAGTACTTACACGTAAAGATTTTGGTTTGGCTTGCCAAAAGTATTGAAATACATGCCGGGTATGCTGGTTACCGGGTATTAAACGGGTATCCGCGACAGCTCTAATTACTACCCCATAGTTATGGATGATAATAATTGGTAGCTGGTATTTCCATAGTCCAAGTCGTGTTCGAAACTCATCGTTCCAACTCCCACGCCGTGTCGTGTGAAATACATTTTTTTGATTCATTCATTCAAATGTGATTCGAAATTCAATTGTTTCTACCATAGATAAATGCATTCTACTTTATATATATATATATATATTAGGTATTACTATTTACAAGCCATACTGTGCTGTTCACTATCCAAAAATGTTTAATTATAGATACTTATTGTATAAAGCACAAATAAATGTTACATTATTTAATATTATATGTATTAATATGCACTTGATATATTTATGATTTATTTATAGAAATACTACAGCCCCATCCACCCACTCACCATAAAAAATAAAAAAACTAGAGCAAACAAAATAATGTACTAGGCGTCACTCTATAATATATTATGCTATATGAATGTAAACGAAAATTTCGTGCTATTAGTATTTACTCGTTTAATTTTAAAGTCGAAGAGAACCTAAATTTGACGATTACATAAGAGAAAACCAAATTTACTTTGAGTATGATACTCCAGATGCATATATTATAACTTTGGTTAAACACTCATCTCTCCGTATGTGTTTATTCTCTGTTGTCTTCAGTTAACGGCAGGAGCCTGCACTTATGTTATGTTTGGTTATTTGTATAATATTATTTATCATTTATTACGAGTAGAATAATTTCTAAAAAAAAAATCATTTTTGAAAACTTTTTTTTGTAGCACTGCAATAGGTGGGTAATGAAAAACATCAGGTCGGACAAAATCATGTTTTATTCGAAATAATAAACATATATTCTCTTTTATATTATAATAATATATTCATAAAATATAATATTAACTTTTTCTTTTTATCCCTTTGGCATAAAAAACCAATATTGTTAAAATATGATAGAACTTAGTACCTACAGTAACAAATATCGCACTGAAGTTTTGTTTTGTTCAATATGCTATCAAATATATCATGATCATATTTTGAAGTTTCAAAGTAATAGTATTGACGATAGAGTCATTTTAAACTGTTCAGTTTGATATATTATATCAATATAATATAATAAAAATATACATATATTACATTTTATTAGTATTGGTATAATATTTTGACGTATTTTTACAACATAATCATAATATGTTGTTCAAATAAAATAGGAAATGAATTTCCAAGGCCAATTCATTATGTAAAAATTAGTTTCGATTTAATGCTTGAGTTATCAGTGTTATTTGTTTTGGAAAATTAAGATTACAAGCAGTATCTATTGTAGCATCAAAATTATTATAAGTTAAAAATGTTTTAACGGAAATACTTACTACAATTTTATAGTCTCTGGAATATAGATATTCAGAAAAATTCATCAAGTTATTATTTTATACATATTATAGAACTACAAAACATATGAACATTTAAAATATGTGTATAAAATTATTGTATAAACTATAAAGAGTAATAAAAAATCTGGTCAGTAGGGGTTTAAAGTACATCGCTCGTTAGGCAGTTAGGATACTGATGGTAGATATATTGAGTTTGAAAGCAACGATAAATCATTTCCTTCGATAAAACGATTCTGAGTGAAGCTTCGGTGTATATAACATGAATATTAATGTCGGTCTTATATTTTCGTATATATTATAAACTATAATCAATTACTATTATATTTTAATTATATTCGAACAATGTATCGGCCACGGCATTATTTCAAGATTCAATTGTTCACACTCAAGAGCGCAATAGTATATTATTATAGACATGCTATCACAGTTACCTATATTTGCAATCAATCGATTTTCGAATGATTCGAAAGTTTAGTGAAGAAATTTAACATTAAAGAAGTTATATTATAAAATTACAAAATATTGCATTGACATGTTCGATTAGAATGAAGGAATATATTATATTATATACTATATGGTTTTTGTCTAATAATATGAATTTATATGAAAAGTATAATATGTTAATAGAGAAAAACTAGGAATGTGAAAGTTAAACATTTAGGACAGTCGATGTAACATTATTGTAATTTGTATTTTTGTTATCAAGCAATATCATATTGAACACAATGTGTTCTCATAGTTAACTGTTAAACTATATACGAGCCAAACACATTTACTTAAACTCAAAAATTATGTTTTAAAATTAAAAAGTTTTCAGGCTTTTTTGGTGATCATTAATTTTTGTGTTATATATATATAGGTATTATATGTTATTTACTAATTAGTGATCGATTTTTCATTAAACCTTATGATAATAATAAGTTCCTAACAATAAAATACAATAAAAAAAAACTATATATATATCAAACACCTAATCTAAAAAATTTATTTTTACATTCTGAAAAATAAATTATGTTTATAAGACACTTCATAATTTATATGTATTTTATAATAAATAATTGGACTGTCCATAGTTTGACAAGATAACCAGTTAGAAATGGCCACTTTGCGATAGTGCTAAATTCCCGGTTTTTAAACGTATTTTAAATCTGTGTACCTATATAAAAGAAGAGGTCACGACGACTGACTGATTCATAATCAACGCACAGTCTAAACTATGATAGCTAGCGACTTTAAATTTTCGAGGTATGTTTTGAGGGGGGGGGGGGTGTAATGGACAAAAAAAAAAACAAAATTTTACGTTTAAATTGAATACCTATTATATTATATTCAAGTTTCCTGGGCAACGATTTATTACATATTTGTTTATACATACAGATATAGGTATAAATATATTTTTTTTTTCACCGAGCCCAAACATTAATAAATTCTTTCTTTTTACTATGATATTGATTGATGATCAAGAATACAAGAATCACGGTTTTTTGTATTCTACTGCTGACATTATTTTTTGAGAATATTTTGAAAAACTCATATACTTTCTACACTAAAGTATCGCGGGGGAAACCACGACGGGAAACCTGCCATGTAACACCCACAATTTTTTACACGGATACAGCTATAATGTATAAAAGGATAAACTAAGGTATCAACGCACAGCCTAAACCGCTGGGTCTAGAGCCTTGGCAGTTTGCACAGAGTTTCCTTATATAATATATAGGCGAGCACTAAGAAAGGATTTTTCAAAATAAGGGTTTTGAATTTTAAAAAAATTAAAAGTTTAATAAATTATGTTGGATAACGATTCTAACTGAAATTTTTTTAAATTTTTGAATTTTTTAAACTTTATTTTGGGCGATTTACACTTAGAAAGACATTGCTTCCATAGCCGAGTTACATCCAAAAGAAGTTGAACAATCATAATTTTTTTTTCCAAACAATGCCGGGTAATTCTGCTAGTATAAATATAAAACCAGACAAATAACATGTATCACTTTAGTAACCAAATCAACAATATTTCTTTGAACTATGTAACCAAATTAAGAGGACACTAGTTTTTTTCAAAGAATTGTGTATAAGCAATTTTTAAGAATAAAACTTTTAAAATTATAAAAATATAATAATTTAAAAACATTCAATTACAATTTAAAATTAATCCCGTATCTCTACTACATATTATTGTACACAAATAAACCAATAAAGTTAAAAATCCAAATGAAATTCATTCCAAAAGCTTGTCTTCTGTCGGTTATTTAATAGGTAGGGGAACATGGGGAAAAATGGGGATACCTATCGTAATATCTATTTATTTAATGTGTAAAATTAATAATATTATTAGATTTATAGTTTCCTTGGTCATCGGAGATTGTGTGATAAAAGTTTTGGATCGAAATATCGATTATATTGTGAATCATCGATAAAAAACCGAGAATGTGTCTGTTTTCATTTCCTTGATAATATAATTTGATATTTTGTTTTCAATATATTATATTTAATGTGTATCAATTTTAATAATTTTTAGTTTTTTTTTATAAAGATTAAGTTCTAAATTGTATTATCAAAGTTCTTGATTTCAAAGAAAGTATTGATAAATAAAAGTATCCAGGTAAGTTCATTGATCGGGGCAAAGTTATACTTGTCTGGAACGTCCCCACTTTGTCCCACATAAAGGAATCTGTTGTTTTAAATTTAAATGATGCATTTTCAGAATGATTAGACATTATCAACGAATGTCAAGGTTTTACTAAAAGTTTTAGTCAAATAATATATATAATTATATTTATATTTTTAAAAATGTTGTTTTGTCGTAAATCAATTAAAATTTATAGAATGTGAATGTATTTAATTGGATGTCCCCATTTCGCCCCATACGTGGGGAAAAGTGAGGTAAACCGTACTTTTTTAATATCTTCTTAAACTTAAAAAAAAAAAAAAAAATATATATATATATATTTATAATTTCATAAAAAATAATAAATCAATTACCATAACGTAAAGATTGCGTAAACAAAATTTGGAAGAAAAACGTTTAATTTTACGTGTATTACGGGCTTTTACACGTTAACGTCCCCATTTTGTCCCATGGTCTCCTACAGTGTAACTGGCTAATAGGTAGAGAATCACTTTAAAAATCTGATTTAACAGCTGAAAATCATCGGTGTACTCTTAGCAACCGTGAACGGACCACAAACGGGGATTTAGGATGGCTATAAACTTATATGTTTTGAAGTCTATAAACTAATAAATCACACTAGCTGATTATGTAACCAGTTGTAACATGAATAATTTCGAAAATAATTCGTGATCTTTATACAGTTTGAATAAAAATCATTACTTTGGAATTAGATTAAATGTTATAATGTATACAGTGGAAATATAGTGGTGTTTTTGGAAATATTTGTTCTCGTTGTCAAATAAATTCACAATGATATGGTTACATTTATGTACTTACACTTTGTTACATGACATGTTAACGTCTGTACCGGCCGACATATTTTTGTCTCTTTTTTTTTTTTTTTTTTTCCGAAAACAATTTCTTCCACGAAACACACATAAGGCGGAGTTATGTTTCATAATTATACCCATAAATCCTGAATAATAGATATTATATATCTACTTAATTATAATACATATATATATATAGTAATATGTTATATTTTCTGTGTCAGAATTTTTTTTTTTTAGGTACTTACGCTATAATTTCTATATACGGTACGGTATACAATTATATATTAATGATCGTTAAGCGCATTTTTCATTAGGGGTTTTTTTTTTTTTTTTAAATAAAGTACTTATAATTTAATGATTTTTGTATTTTTTTTTTATACACAAACCTTTGTTTAGGATTCTTCAAAAAAAAAAAAAAAATAATAATAATAATAATAATTAAAAATAATAAATAGGTACGTGTATAAATTGGGAGAAAAAAAAATACGTTAGGCTGATAAATCAAACGCAATATTCATATAATGTGGTAAAAAAAAAAAAAAAAAACATAAATAATTCTATATTATTATCATTCGTGTATACATAATATATCTGATATGTGCGGAACATTTTAAAATATAAATAATTAAGCTACTACGAGTATTGTAATTAAACGTTTGTGCATCTGATTAAAAATTCAAAATTGACGTGTACAGAAAATAATAATAACGCAACTAGGTCAGCGTATTTGTTCGCGAATAACGTGCAACTGTAATAGTTATTGTATTATCGTTGGAAACCAAAGATATTCGTTAGCATAAAACCTGCATAATGGCAATACGGTATTGATTTTGTAAACACAACTGGAATGTAAATAAACCAATATTGCTGTGTATAGTACGTATAGTTTTGCTTATATTATTAGCTCTGTTCATCAGCTCGCGCTGTCGTAAATAGATGATATTTTCAGTGTAAATAGAATCGTAGGACCGGGTCGTTATACGCATAGCCGGAAAATCACAATAGAAATTAACGGTATTTTTTTTATTTTTATCGAGTAGTACGAATACAATATTTGAAAAAAAAAAAAAATGCCCGTCAGAGGAGACGATGGGTAGCCACTTTTCGCTCGTCGGACATATGATATACACTGAACCAAATATATCTGTGATTTCAAATAAAAATATGGATTAATATGGTCGTTAATATACGTCCAATAAAATGTTTGTATATTTAGAAACAAATGATTTGTTAATTTGACAGTAAAATAACAAAACGAATTATTCATTTAACAATATCTGTTACCGCAATGTCTTAGGTAAAAATATTGTCCAATTGACTAAAAATTCATTTAAATTACCAAATCTATTGTTAATTCAATTATAAATATTTTGTGTTCACTTCTTTCTTTTTTCTTCGTAGAGCAAACGACCATTTTTTAATCAAAATAGTCAATTTAATAACATATTTTATTATAATAATAAAATCTGTATCAATTTTACAAATTATTTTTATTAATTTAACAATATATATGTATTAAAATAATAAAAATTGTATTGTTTTAACAAATATTCGTTTGTTAAAATTTTATTATTGCATATTGTTAATTCTACTAATGATATTTGATTCAGTGTAGTCATAGTGAATGTGTTGAATCTAGAAGCAATGGTAACTATTGGCGTAGCCAATGCTGGGCGACATTTTTGAGTTTTAGATTTTGGGTGTATAATGTTTGTCCAATTAAATATATAAATATATTCTATATATATACTGACACGTTTTCGAGTAGGAATTTTCGATTTAAAGCGGCTTTCTAGTACTTTAAAGACGTATTTTTTTGATTTGTCAGTAGTTTTTTTTAAACGTAAAGGAACACTACTGAAAATGACCAAAAATATTTATTAGTCTGAATATAATCAAACCAGAGACTTGAAATGTCCACCACATATTCATTATAATACAATAAATGCATGCAATACAATTTTAATAATATAAACATAAATTTAAAACTTTTTGACCACTTTCCAGAAATTTATAAAATATTTGAAGTATTATTTTATATAATTTTATGTATACATACATTCTGGTAGAATGAGTCGAGTAAGTTTTTTTTTTTTTTTGTCAACTGCCGTCCGGTGTAAATATATATAAATAAAAATAATAATAAAATGATATGTTTTGATAAATATAAATAAAGGTAAACAATAATTTAAACCACTATTGAAGTTTTGAAGAACTTTGAATTACATATTATTCTACACATATACCTGTATATTTGGACTATTTATTTTATTTATATTTTTGTTTATTTTTTTTATAAAGTATTAAAATTAAATACAAAAAAAGCCTGTTTGTAGAGGTAGAATCATTGTGATCATCGGATAGGATACTGCTGGTGGATGCATTGAACTTTAAGGCAATGATAAATAATTTATTTCGATAAAACGATTTTATGTGTAGATCGGTGTAATGTTATTTTCTAATATATAACAATAATATGTCGTTATTTTCAATGTTTTTCATTTAGGTTTAAGAAAATTACTGAAAAAATCGAAAATGGACCTTTTTTAAATACCAATTACAATAAGTTTGTAACCTAAAATTTATACACATATTAGTTATTACTATATGAATAAAAAAAATGAATCAAATTATTTTTTTTTTTATAAAAATGACTGAAAAGTACCAAAAAAGTTTTAAAATTTTCACCACATATATGTAGTACTATCGTAAATATTCTGTGTACATTTTAAGTTTCTATATTAATAATTTTCCAATTTATTAAAATGTTTGATAGTTTATATTTATGCTAAAAAAATTATTTTTTAATAATATATTTAAAGTACCTACTTGATAATTTTTACCCAAAACCATGAATGCATGCATGAAAAATAAAATGCAAATAAAATACACGTCATTGTAAAATAAATATATTCCTATCCGTAGTTATGCTCAAAATTTAATAATAATAAAAAAATGTGGAGTATTTTATAATTCAAATATTTAATATATTTACTTAATGTGTTAACGGATATGATGAATTTGGTCCTAATTTCTATTTTTGAAACAAATGATCATTTATTTGAAGACATACGTATATTATGCTCCTAACATACAGCCGTGACACGAAACTCTATACTCTCTCTATACTCTATACTCTATAACTCTAAGTTACTTTAATGAACATAATTATAGTTACGCTCAATTTGAGAAAGTTATTTATTTATATTTTGAATATCTTAGGTACACACAAGTTATAATATTTTTGATTCGAAATTAAGTTCAAATAGGAATTTGGCATCCATCTATAAAGATAAAGGATTCGGTTTGATTCGATATGAATCATATGAAACCTCAAAGGTCCGAAAATAATTGGATAAATTAAAAATTGTAAAAGGCCAACTACAGTTATTATTTTCATTAATAGTTATATTTTTTAAAACTATAAATGTAATTTAGTCTATAAGGAGAAAATATTATGTTAATTACTATTATTTCGACCCCTCCTATTTCCCTCTTATTATTCTCCATATTTCAAGTACACCGGGTGCCTAAATGAATAGTATATAAAACACTCGATGGAAATATTTGATTGACACGTCAAAGTGGTTGCTCGTTACGCGTTTATATAATAAAAAAAGGTAGATGTCACTCACCACGTACACATTGTTTACGTTCGTACAAAAGATCATTCTGGTGGCATTAGCAATGTGTATAAATATAATAATAAAAAAAAAAAAAATCTACAATATTAAATATATGCTTATACCTACGATTATACAATTGTGAGAGGTATTTCGTTTAAGTACTCTTGGCGACCACCGTATGTGAACAAAACATCGTCCGTGGGGTTCGCGCTCGAGTGGCTCGTGAAATCTATCAGTTGTCAATCAAGTCTCTGAAGAGTCCTAACAAACATGTTTTTTTTTTTTATCAATGTTTGAATAAAATAAAATAATTGAATGTCCTGACGGAGAAAAACGATAATGGTAAATCAAAAATATTGAAAATCCTAAAGAATTTTACACTAAAAATGCTGTATAGAAAGGCTAACTATAGAAGACGTCTACTGCACAATATATATAATATATTTATAATTTGTTTTATTATGTTGCATAAACAACTATTGACAAAGTGTCTTTTAGTTTAAAAAAAAAATATTTACACTATTGAGTATTATTGATTACAAAAATTTATAAGACTATAATAGTATGCCTATATTAAGTATACTCAGAAAGCCATCGTTTAGATTTTTGTAGAAAGAGATGATAAAGAATTATGATTGTTGATAATTTTGCCATGGAACAAATTTTTATATTCCACCAGCAATTTCATTGAGTACCGAATTACTTATTTGGTGTTCCACTACGTAATGCACTGATCCAGTAATGTGTACCTACTCAGTGGAATGATAGTCATAAGAGCTCTATGTGACCAAGCATTTTTTATTGCCATAATAATTGATAACAGATATTTTTAGTAGGTACTTGAAAAAGAAAAATACTATGCACTTTGCAAATGTTTTAACGGTAACAGGTACATAGAATTAATTTTTTTTTTTTTTACCTACATAATGTACTATAATAGTTAATGAATAATAAGATAAGCGAACATTAGACCTCCCGACTAATTTTCATTGACTATAAAGGCATCAGCCCCAATAGGACGTGATTATCTCAACAAAATGAAATAACAATATCATTATCACCGAATATTTATATAAAATTTCTATTCAACATGACACGTGATTTTAATAATGATATTGTTAATAACATATTGTATTGAACATTTTTTTTTTTTAAACTTTGGTTAATTATCTTTTAATATCAATGTTGAAATATTGAAATAAGAGACTGCCAAATATAATGTAGTTATAGGTAAAATTGCCATACTATAGATTAAGTATAGTAATATTATAAGTAGCAATTAAGATTAAACAAATTCATTAATAATTTACCAATTATATTAATATATTTTTTTAAAAAATTTTTTATAGATTGTGAAAAATAAATTAAGATGATAATAATTAAATTAAAAATAATAATAATAAATTATTCTATGATATTTTATGATGTTCTGTGATAATATGTAGTAATAATTAATGAATACTGGGAAAACATTGTTTTTTTCATTTTCTAAGTCCTATCGCAGAGTAGCTTAATATTCGACCACAAGGGGGTTTAGTTGCACGGGGGGACTTATGTTCAAGATTTTGAAAATAAACCTTTTATTTTATGTCTTATGGATTATCTTTTGTTTAATAAAACTGATTGATAATAACGATGAAATTATCAAATATTTTTTATCATAAAATCAAATGAAATACCAAGAGTATAGTGGATTTTTATAGTCCACCGTACCTTTGGTCCTCGGACTAGTTAGTTATTACTTTAGATTTGAAATTAAAGACAAATTATCGCATTTTAAAACATTTTTTTTTTTGCACGTGTCTAAGAAATTAAACAGTTTTAGTGTTTAAAAACCACTGTAGAAAGCTAAAGATCATAAGTTTATCTACATTTTAACATGGGTGATTTTTGATGAAAATATTGTTAGTCAAGTTTAAGACTTTAAAAATGAAAAATTCTAGAATTCAGCCTTATATCGAACTTTACTTATAATGACTTTATTGAAAATGACCCATGTATACATTTAGATTATTTTACGATCATTAATTTTTTATAAAGATTTTATTACTTAAATTTTATCACTTACACTGAAATTTAATGAATATAAACATATTTTATCTAAATTTCAATAATGAATTATCATTGTATATTACGCAGTGATGAAAAATGTTACTACAATAGTACTATTTTTAAATTACATAAGAATTGATAGATTTTCATTTTTTTTTAAATTTCCATAATATTTTCTATATACAACCCCTTAGTACTCAGGCTTATAACATATTTTTTAAATAAGTTAGTAGGAGGCAAATAGAAAATTCTAATTTTTTAGAATTCATTATCAATTTCAATAAAAAATAGTTTTAAAATTACTATTTATAACATATTTTCCATCATAAAGATATTTACCCGGAAACTCCTACTCGAGTATTTGACCCCAACCGGGAAAATTGTATTTAGTTATAAATTATTTACAAGATCAACATTAGAAAGAAAATATATTTTGGAAAATACCAAAAACGTATTATGTATGTTAGAATGTTACACATTATTTTTAATGAAATAAAGTAATTTAATTTTTTTACGGTTTTAATTTTAGAGATACTGTTAGTGTCCGAAAACATTCAAAGCGAAATTACCTTTTATATATGTTCAATGGTTTAAAGGATGATGTTTTTACTTAATAGCTTAGTAGGTACCCCTTAAAATTATATTCCATTTTAACCACTGGGATTGTCTAAATTTAAATGTAGAAAATGTTTAACTTATTTATGGATTGCCTAAATGATATTTATTTATTTGAATAAGCGATCGTAAATACTATATTGTTATGTATAACAATATATCATAACAATATTATATGATGTATATATGAATATGTATAATATGTAATATAATATGTATTATATGAAATATCTGAATTGTTTACTATTACAATACTATATAATAACTTTTAATATAAATAATTTGAGTCTAGTCCTCCCAAAAAATACGTTAAAAATATAAAATATTCTTTTCTCATAACATTTTAGTCGAATTAATTTATTTAAAGGTTTGGATTTTATATTTTGAACAA
Organism: Pemphigus obesinymphae; assembly: GCA_025469235.1. Lineage (NCBI taxonomy): Eukaryota > Metazoa > Arthropoda > Insecta > Hemiptera > Aphididae > Pemphigus > Pemphigus obesinymphae. The sequence continues at coordinate 17,900 of JAIPRL010000954.1, read as the reverse complement.
CATTTCGATTTTGAAGAATACCTATAAGGGTTTAGTGATTTTTTTCACGCACTGAATATACTGTGTATCTAAGTATATATGGTATTATGGTCAATGGTCATGTAATATGAATATATTTTTTTAATAAAATTTAAACTTAAATTTAACTTTACTGAAAGTAAATATATTTAAAATTTTTGTTTTTCAGTGTATATTAGATATTTAAAGTCAGATTATTTCGGAGTCGCGCTTAGTCTTCTATTTTTTTTTTTTTTTTACGGTAATATGATAAATTTAACAAACAGTAATTCCAATGTTTATTATTGAAACCCCCAAAAAATAAACAATGTGATAAAAAGTAAAGACCCACAGTTTAGAAAAATTAATTTGCTCTATGGAATCACATTTAATTCTAATGAAATAATAACCACGGGATTTTGTCAGTGATTTGTAGCCATAACAGCACAGTGTTATTTTTATGTAATTCAAAGGAAAATTGTTGTGTGTTTATAAATTGCGAGTAGTATGAAATAACTTTGAACGTGATTATTTTTCGGTTTCCAAAAAAGTGAGACAATAAAATAAATTTATATATAGTTATTATGTAATGATACGTAGAAATTTGTATGTTTATTGGAATAAAATATTACACTATTTGTTCATAGAATAGAATGTCATCAATATCAATATTTTTTTTCATGCGTAGATAAAATGTTGTTAATGAAGAAAAACCATTTTTTATGTAAAAAATATTCGATAAAAAACTGAAAAATGTTAAGCTTTACTAATTACACCAATAAATCAAATTGAGCGCCAAAATATGTATGAATATTATATTATGTAGATTCGATAAGATGAAAATAATTTGTAAAATAAATTGTTAAATTTTAATCTAACATATTACATAGATTTGTACCGATACGATAAGATCGTAATACTGACTAGTTTATTGTTTTTATATATTTAATTATTTTTAAGTATTTTTAGGTTATTAAGACAAAATCCTGAAGACTGTGAGAGCATTGGTTCTTACTAACCAAGTAATTGTAAATTGTTTCAAATTCTATTCAATAGGTACTAGTAAAATATTAACGTCGAATAACGTAATAATATATATAAATATATATAAGTTACACGAATACATTAATATAAATATTTAAAAAATAATTCTTAAGTTAAGAAAGTTAAAATTCATTCTGATTTCGATGTCAAAATTTATACCTATAGACCAATATTCGTCGTTTAAATAATGTCATTTAAAAAAAAGTCTGTACAAGGGTTAATTATTTGTTCGTGTATTTTCAGTGTAATTATATTAATTAATATAAGAGATTAAATCCGGAATAAAAACTTTTTCGAGAGTTCGTGAGTATCTATAGAATAATCTTGAAAAATATAACTTTTTCTCAATAGTTAGCGGAGTTTACCAAGAAGTATAATATATAATCTTAGTTTATTTGCATTGCTAATAATTAGTTAACGGAAAAATAAATAAATAATATGTGTTTGAATTAGTTTTTTAATTAATACAAATTATACACAAGCAATGCGTAAATTTGATTTAGTTTTCAACATTAAAATTTACTCCATGGCTTTTTTATAATTCAATTTTAATAACCCATTATGTTACCCAGTCGTGGATGAAAATAATTTGCAATTATTATAACTTGGAATCTAAAAAAAATATATACGGAAAAAAATAGCATAAATGAAATGAGTCATCTGAAAATGTCCGCCAGTACTTATTTATCATTCGAACCTTTTTCTCTGTAGACGGTTATAATAATATTTTGTTACGAATTTACAAATGTTTATATGTAATCTGAATAGCTATACCATTTGACATGCGTATATATTTATGAAAAGAAAATATACCATATTGTGTTTCTTTTAAATTATTTATTTAAATTATATCACGAAATTAAATTTGCAAATTTGAAAATCATTATTAGAAAATGGGAAACGTTCGCGAAATATGAATAATTTAATTCGAAATGCATTAATTTTAAATAACTTCTCTGATATCATTTATTAATAAAACTCGAATATTTTCATCTCAATATTGATATACTTTTTACTCGATTTATGTTTATGCATTAAGTAAACTTAATCAACAAACAAAATCTGAATTGGTACTTCTTTGTAATAATTTTAGAAAGTTTTGTTAATTTTCAGGAAAACGCTTTGAAATATACTGTTTTCTTTTCAAGTTGTAATTTTCTTCAAAATGAAAGTTTACATTTGTAATGTTATTTATATTCGTCGAATAACAAAGCAAATACAATTAATTATGTAATACTATATATATATATATATATAGGTTTTGAAGTTTCGTATAATGAGTATACCCCCGTACCTATATAGTATCATAATAATAATGTAATATTTTGTTGAATTCAAATTGTTATTAATTTAATATTGTAAAATAGTATATTTTATTTTTTTAAATTAATTTTATAGAAATAACGATTAAGCTTATTTTTCATAAAAAAAATGCGTAGGTATAAAATGAAAATATTTACATTTCAGTTTGAATATTAAAAACCATTTTTTTTTTACCACTTAAATGGGATATATTTTGTCAGAATACTATTTCGAGTATTGATTTTTAATTTTGGTACAGATAGATAGCCCATACCTATATACGCTGTACATATTATTGCCTTTCATTGTTATTGATGTCCATACATTCATTTCCGAAGAATTGTTACGAGTAATTTCATAAAGTTTTAACCGTGTCAAATTAGTTTTTCGAGATTCTACCGCTCGCTGCACACCGTCGTAGAAGACGAAAATAATAAAACAAATTGTCAATTTACACTCACGTCACAAATGGCATTCGGAAGGTTTAGTACGTGTCGAAATGAAGTCCCGGCGATAGGAACGGACGAGTGGAGGATACGTTCGAGAAAGAGTCATTATCACAGGTATTATCCAATTAAATTGGCATTCTTTTGAACAAATTTGTCCATAATTATAAGCCTTGAACATCGAATAATGAAAAAAAAAAAAAAACCAAAATGCATTTATTGATGTATCGATAAAAGTTTATAGATCTGATAATTATTCGTTAACAAATAGAACGGATGAACGAACAGTATTTGCGAGAAGAATACAAGCGGGAGAATTCGAAATTTCAAATATTAGAGCATTAGCTTATTCTAACAATGGACAGTCTCCGAGACAGAGGAAAATTCTCAACATGCATGACAGAAATGCACGATATTTAATGTATTGTGACCGTTTAGAATGAATCAATGAAATGGTTCTGTCGTGACATACTTATAAATTGTTCACGAAAACTTACTAAGTTCTACAGTGTTTTCTGTATTAAATTACAGTTAGAGTAGATATAAGATTCAATTTTAATTTATACGTATATTCCTGAACGAAGTGAGGACTGTAGTAGTTTTATGACGATGTTTTTTTTTATGCCTGTACCCAAAAAATCTATAAGAATAAGTGTTCCGATCCTTACATGTAGCACTATTTTCTAGTAGCGTATTCCATTAGTTGGTATTTTAGAGCGGTTATATTTCGATAAACGCGTAATAACAAACTATCAAAAAATTAGCATAAAATTCGGCAAACAAGATTGTGGTAAGATTCTTCATTACTCCGAAAATAGGCTATATGTGTAGCAATAAGCAAAATTTGAGATATATAATGCATAATAGTCTTAATTTAAGGTTTTAAGACCTGAAAATTTATACAGTATTAAAATTACGTCATTCCAGCTACACACAAAGAATTAAAAAATTGGTCGGTACAGTAATTTTTAATAGCTATTTCATTTTTTCCAAAATATATATTATTTTGGTATGAAATGTGTTCAGATTTCGGGGAAACATTAGATGTATAAACTTTCAATTTTTACCAAAAACTTTTGTACGTAATTATGAGAACAAAAAAATGTTTAATATATTTTTACCCATTTTTTTGGCTACTTATAGCAATTTTTAATTTTGAGACATTTAATTCATAATAGGTATAACTTTTCTACTTTACGGGAGAATTCAGTTTTGAAAATAATGAAAAATGTATTATGTTGATGTCAGAATTTGGTGATCGGACTTGGTTTTAAAGTTATATAAAATTGAAATTAAGCCATTTTACTATGTTCCTTTGATAAGTTTATTTTTATAAAAATTTATATATATTATTCGACATTCGTACACAGCCTATAATGGCAGACAACGGTATTTTCACTCGGGGTGTCCTCGGTTCAAATCCCTTTATTTCCAAATAATTTTTTGCACTTTTTCAAATTTTTTTTGTTTATTATTATATATTTTTGGGATAATCTACAGTAAATGTCAAGTATATCCACCAAAGCTTTGCTCAACATAGTTTTTTTTAGAAAGAAACGATTTATTATTGCTTTCCAATTAAATATCAATTTCCTACCCAACGTGCAAAATGCTTCCCGGCTTTTTTTTAAAAATTCGTCTTATGTCTATATTAGAGTCGAGGACCCTCGTTCTTCTTAGGGCTTGAAAACAACATAATATCTAAAAAATATGCAATATGCATACGTCATTATAGTCGCTTATAAAACACAATAAATGTATAATATGTACGATTACAAAAATACATTTTTCTGTAGACTTTTCCAAAGGCCAACGAAATGCTCCGCCTGCGTATATGCTTTAGAAAAACTTATACGATGATTAATACTCGAAACGATTATCGATTTTCCGTACATTATTCGAAATCCCTGTCGATCGTTTAACAATTTACCGATAAGAAATCGTTTTGGCTTCTGTGCAGTGCTCTCCCCCCGAACAAAGTTAAGATATTGTAATCACTGCACGACTCTCTCTCACTCTCTATCTCTCTCCATCTTACTCTTATACCGATCCAGTTTACCATTTATGGTAAGTTTAATTCGAAATTAGTTTTGGAATAATTAATTTGTAAACTATTGTTTCGTTTTCCCCGAATAGTACAGAAATCCCTAACCAATTAAAGTGTTTATTATCGTACGGTATTTATTGTTTTGTTGTCCTACCTTATATTCCACGTTGTGTGTCTACCTTTTGTGACAGAGGATGCAATTGTATTTAACATTGGAAATTATTAAGGATTTCGCTAATAACACAATCCTGGAAGAACGTTTTGAAATCACGACGTGTATTTGGAATTAGTGTTTAATTGCTTGTGACATCGAGTTAAACTATGTCTGGGATGGGGGAATGTCGATAGAAATTTTTGTACACGTCGGCAACCGTGAGGTATACGCACGGTACATCTAATCGATCGTTGATAAGGTTATCATAATGACGGCCGAAGACATATATTATGTATACACACACATACATATATATATATATATATATGTGTGTATGTGTGTGTGTGTGACCGACTCTGGGATTGAGACAGAGGATTTAAATACGTTAGTTTTTAAAGGTTATATGGATCCGGATTAGGTTCATTAAAAATGTTCAAGTTATACAAGAGAGGTTTTAATTCTGTTCTATAAACCGATACTTTTCGATTCGGTTCCAGTGCCTTCTATTGAGACTATTTTAAATAGCTAATAATTTTAAAGGTTATTTAGTTTTTTATTTATAATATTCATATTAATAGGTAATATACGCGTGTAATATATTTTTTGGGTTATTCTTTACAACACGATGTTTCTAAAAACGAATTATTATTTTAGTTAGCACAGTTAATATTCAAATATGCCCTCGACAAATTACCCTTCCGAACAGTTAAAATTATACCTTACGGGTTATTTTATTTTTTAAAACCGTAATAAATTATTGTTCTTAGATATTTATGGTGTTATTATTTAAGGTACAGGTTTATTTAATTTTAATATATATTACTTTCTACGCAATGGTTTCCAGGTTTCTGATTACATTACCTACTTAAAAAATATAAAACACAAGTAGTTAATAATGTAAAAACATTTTTTCTTTATAAATATTCAATTTTTCGAGTATAGTCGTAGTTAAAAAATTGTCGAATAGAATAATTTGTATATGTATATGTATATGTATACATATAAATGTAAATCACGATGGTCGTGATGCATGCACCATGTATTACCTAAATAAAAATTGAATTATAAAATGAAAAATGTTACTCTCTATTGATATATTTTTATGTTCATTGAATTTCATATTCTATTCATTACATTTCGAGTTACATATTAATATTATTATTATTATTATAGACGTTGCACGAGGTTTTTCAATACAGGGAACGGCAGTAAATAATAAATTCGTAAACCCCGTTTGCAGGATAAAATATTACAAATACATCCTGGTTTCAAATATGAATAATAATATGCATTAAAATATAAATCCCTTTCATAATGTATAATGTAAATGGCCAAGATTTTCTAATTTATAAATGTATACGAACTCGGATGTGTATTATAATATATATATATGTAAGTTATGCGGAGTGGATTGATTTATGAAGCTATTAAAGAATTGTCAAACTAGAGTAATGGAAGCGTAGGCGTAGGTACCTATTTTTAATTTAAATACGAGTATTTCGATGGATAATTCAAACAAATACATGAATATTATTCATATATAATTTATTGTATTCCAAAATAATTGATAATCAAAATTGAATTTTCGTCATTACTTGCACTACAATAATTACCTATCTTACTGGTAATGTAAAATTATATAAAAACATGTATATTATACATTTCGTTATAAATGAATACATTGATCTTTACAGTTCGGTATTCATTTTCTAAACAGTGTCAACACCAGACGTGGCCGTGTTTACTGTTTTTATTGTTTACATTTTGGTGGATTTTTACTTAGCAATTTTATGTAGGTAGGAAATTATTTTTCGAACGTTTTGGAACAAAATAAATTATTCAAAAGATGAAAATGGCCACCGAATTGACAATAGATAAATTATCGGATTTACAGTTCAAAATAGACATGTTTTACGTACTAAAGTTTTATTCGATCGATACTTTTTCAACTCACTGGAAAATACAGGATAAAATATTCAAGATTTGTATTTTTGTTCATATTTACGAAGCTATACTGAATACGGTTTTACTGTATACAACACTGGAACAAAATACTTCTAATCGCAAAAACTAATCGGCATATTTATTATCAAAGAGATTTTAGTACATTTTAATACTATACGGTTTTTGTGCGTGCTTACGTGTGCATGCATATAAATATTGTTTGTTATTATTAATTTCTATAATGTGAGTACCGCCGGTGCCATTAAGATTTATTTTATATGATAAGTAAATATATATTTAAATACATGCGAATAAATTAAAATACATAATAATAACACCTTTTATTATGATTCTCGGCAGAATTTTAATCAGACGTAATATACGCACAACAACAATTATTTTAACAAATTGTAATTTTATTTATTTATGTGCGTACATATATTTGTATAACGTGCATTTTTAATTAAAAACAAAAACAATTTTAATGATACCGGCTGAAAATGTTATTGAAATTTTATTCGAAGTGAAATAATGAATTTATATGTTTCCTATTGTTTTCGCCAAGAAAAATATAATTAATATATAAACAAAAGTAATTAAAAAATTTTACAAAACGCACTATACTTAAACAGTTTTAAATTAAAATTATATTAGTTTTAACTTTTAAATTATACACGTATATAGTGACTTGTAATGAAAAATATAGGCAAAATTAAATCGAGATAGTTCATTGATTTTATTGCACAATATATAAAAATAATAATTAATTATTATGTTCGGTATATAAAGGTACATAATGATTTTTCCTCATAACTATATATTATTATTGAGAACTATAAGTCATTATAAGAAGACTGTACAGAATGTCAGTAGATATAAGCTAAATAATATTAAAATGTAGAAACAATATATATTTATGATATTCTCATACATAAAAAGAATATACTTCGATATATTGATCGGTACATAAAAATAGTTTATGTTTATAGAAATGAATATTGCAGCTGGTAATTCCTAAACACAAACATTTTTACTCAGAATTACAATTTTTTCTGATGGAGATCTTATATTACAATATAATACTAAACAAAATATTCCGTCCAATCTCGTACCTATTATAATTATTATTCAGACGTGCAAAAATGTTTGTTTATCTCAAATAAATGAGTAGTTTACGATGTAGTTCAAATTCAAAGTAAGATAGATATTTTTGACGCACTTACTATCTGTGCATCTACTGCTTGTATCCTCCACAGATTACCTGAAAACATATATGGATCACTCGGCCCGAGAAATGACGAATACGCCCTTCTGATAAACATCACAGTTATCAGTAGGTACTTATGATTATACTACACAACTATATAAGCTATTGTACTGATATTTTACAATATGATTGTAAAAACAACACAGGTTTTAGGTTGTTTCATCGGAATACAGTTTGAATTTGAGGTACATGTACGTATTGTGATATCATGCGGAACACTGATTTCTGCGCTGTTATCAGTGGCCAAATAATTGTATCCGTTTTTTTTTTGCCTCGCGGAGTGATCCATCTATTTTCAAATAATCTGTATATATTTTTTTTTATTGCCCATTCCTCCCCCCCCCCCCCAAAAAAAAATAACCCACCTTATATTTTGGGCAATATCAAGTAAATGGTAAAATTATTGTTAAAATCATGATCTATAATTATTTCATATGGAATAATAATGAAATTGTTATTAAAATATTGTACTTACCTATATATACTAACATAAGTACTTTTTTAAATATAATTTTTACAATAATCAAGAAAAAATTTACCTAATACATATTTGGCCGTACCTATTACATTTTCTACTAATCATTTTTACAATTGCAAATTTTTGTTTTATCATATTTATTTTATTAATAATTTTTGATTTTGATATTGTCACCTAAATTCGTACTATTGGAAGCATATGAATAATAATTTTTATTTTTTTTTTACTTCATTAATGTCCTGTAATTTCGAACACGTATTCCCTTGACCCTATACTATTTCCTCAAGACAAAACGCACTCTTTAGTCTTTAGTATGGCTCTTATTGTGTTGATCAATTCTCGTCAGGGGGTTTGAAATTTAAAAGGTCACTTAAATAAATAGTGATAAGTCATGGAAATATTACTTAAACAGTCTTTTGCTCTATTGCCGAGGAGAAATGTATTTTTCATTTACAATATATTACAATATGTAACACTAATTTAATTTTTATGATTATTTATATGTTTTCAAAACGATATCGATAAAATTATTTGTTATTTGAATATTATTGTCTATTTTTTTTTTATTAAAAATTACATCTGGTCGACCATTCCCACGTGGCAGTGGCATATTTATGGGTCCAAATTTATTCTTCGACCTTTATTTTTGTATATATATGAATATTTCAATTTTATAAATGATAAATTTAATAAAAATTGGTTGGTTTTATATTTAAATATAGAAATCTCATTTTTGAATTATTATTTTTATAATTTTTATGTCTATTCATCATATTATTGTTGTTATTCACTTCTGGACAGGTAAATATAATGTTAACTATCTTCCGTAACCTTTTCACTTAAACCACCCCTCTTTATGTTAGCCAACCACTTATTTTTCAGTCTTTATCTTCCAATATTTCCTTTATTAATTAAACTGCCTCTTTCTCTTAAATAATTCCATACGGTCACCGTAGATGCAATAAATTATACAAGATAATAATATTTATATGTTATAAATTTAGTTTATTTCTTAAAAATTTATCCAAATGTGTTTAATAGTGTTATCACACCAGCTATCACAATAATAATAGATCAATTTATTTTAGTATATTCAAATTCAACTAATATTAAATCCCCTGCAATGAAATCACTGATTATTTGGGCCAAGTTCACATTCAATTCAATCTTTTCTCTCCATTTATACAGATTTTTGGTTAAACTTTCACCTTTAAGTTATATATATATAACATTTAATTACATATTTACAAAGGAAAGTTATAATAGATTTGTTTTATATTTTTCCATTTCACAGTAATATTTCCAAATGTTTAGACTCTAAAATGACTTAGGTAGTACCAAATTTCTTTTCCCGTCTGGCACCAACTAATAATATACGAAATTTACATCCAGCATTCTTATCACAAATTCATAAATTCTAATATGAAAATAAATTGACCTATTATAAAAATTATAGACGAGATTATTACCCAGAAATGCCTTATTTTCGAAATTATAATTTTAAAGAGAATTATATCTATTTAAATTATTGAAATTTAAAAATATTTGTATCTTTTTAGAAAATTATAATTTATTGTTTAACATAGATAATGATTTCTTCTGTAATTTTGGTAATTAGCCAATTTACTCTAATAATAGAAATTACAAAGTTGTGATAAGAAAGCTGGATGTACATTTCATATATGTATTATCAGTTGGTTTGACGGAGACAGCCAATGCGGTTATTACGTTCTCTTTAGAGGATATCACAACCATCACACACACCATCACACATTCCCAATACTATGCACTGTAGAATTATTGTAGAATAATTATTTTGGTATAAATAAAATGGTGAAAACTTAAACTATAACAGTATCAAATTTTTAAATTTTATTTGTAATGATAGATTATTTACAATTTTGAAAATATGATTTTATTATGTTTCTCAACAGTTTATAGCATATGGTAGTCTTAATTATTCGTAAAACGCTGGCATATGATCATAGTTTATGTTGTCATACTTCTGTAGGTATTAAAATCGTTAACCTTCGATAGTATTGTACAATAGGTAGGTACTTTTGGAAATGCAAAAAAACACGTTTTAAAAAAATAAATAAATATCGTGATAACACATCAATAAAAAAAACACGGGTATATTTTTAGTTGACTTTTAATATATATTATAATATTTTAATTTTGTTTTATTTTCATTTTCCTTAAAATTTCACTAAAATTTCCTTTACAAAACCCCTTAGAAATCAGGTGTGTGGCATCCTCTGAGTTATATTATATATAATTAGTAACAATATTAAACATAAAAGCGTATGATTGTACAAAAAACTTATCGGATAAATGCACAAATTATGTTATCAGTTATATTGATAACTTAGTGATAAGTTTAAAGTTGGAATTGTTTTTATTTTATTTCGTAATGATTTATAAAATTTGTATTTAAATAAATCCCATATATCCATTATAAATAAATCTATTTATATATATATATATAAATAGATCCCCCATATTCTGTATTTAAATTTGTATTTAAATACAGAATATGGGGGATCTTTCCCCTCCTAATTAGGTTCCTGGAAATGTATTCGATTCTAAATCAATTCTATTTATAATCCAAAATCATATGGGCAATTTATTGATTGCTATAGTCACCTGTGTATGATACATTATCTATACTATCTTCAATATTAGTTTTTTTTTAATAATAAAATTAATATGTTTTTTTTTGTAACGCCCTTAACTCCGATAAAAGTATTTGTGATATTTTTCATTAAATAATTACCTATACGAATAAATTAAATATTTTAAATATACTTTTTAACTTGATTAAAAGTGTATGATTCGTTTGTTATAATTGCAAATTGTTAAAACAATATAGTTTATCTATTAATTATATATGAATAATAATAATTTATTTTTATATTTTTAATAAATTGTTTAACATTTTATAAGTATTATTTTTACTTCCATGTATTGAAGCAATAATATTTTTTGTTAGAATAATATTCAATTGGAACCATGTTAAAACGTGTGCAATATTATACAAATAATTATGTTAAAAATTCTGTTTTTATGTCATTACCTACGGTATAATACGTACATGATGGTGTATCAATTAATCAATAATAACTTATGCAAACATTGGAGTTTTATCCATTTTTTTTTTTAAATACATAATAATTTTATACTAAATTGTATATACGTTATAAAACAGTAGATTGAAAAAAAAAAAAAAAAATTCAAATATAAAATAGGTAATATTATATTTATTATATCTAATGTCCCCATGTTGTTTATTTTATTTATGAGTACAATATCATGATTTATAGTTTTACCACTAGAGTGTGCGAGGAATGCTGGGCCGTCTGTGACGTAAAGTACCTATACATCGGCATATAAATCATTTATAATATTATTAAACTGACTTAATAACGTATTCTCCTAAAATGGTTTTATATAACTGCATATTATACACACATATAGATTATATTATACAGGGTGTTTCTAAGGTCATAGAATTAAAAAAAAAAAATACATTTCTTTGGTATTTTTTATTTGAAAATTTCGTTTTGAAGATATATTATTATATTATTTAATATTATATCATTTGAAATATTTGTTGATGGAACAGTCACCGAGTTTGATTTAAAAAAAAAAAAATTGGGAAGGATTTGTTCTGCTGAGCCAGGAAATTTCAAACTATAAATTCGATGAAATATCGAAAATATTCGACAATCCGGTAATTTATATTAATTCAGTTGAAAATGTTTTTGATTATCTATTAGATATGCTTTTTATTATATATTTAAATTAAATAATATTTAACAACCAATATGATATTCGGCAAATAATGTGTCTCGGAAAATTGATAATACAATCAGTTAAAGGTGTGACACGTCTTATCGTGACAAATTATGAATACAATACACAATCATGTCATAAAAATATACACATGGTACCTATTGCTGAAGAGGATTGATGGCAATCATAATTTTCCATAATGAAAAGAATAACATAAAACCCGAGTACATTTTTAGTTATTATATAATAAATAAATAAATGAAAAAAAAGTTTTTTCAATACAAATTCATTTTATATAATAATGTTCACGTGAACTGTAAATTGTTTACCAAATTACAGGGAAACTTTTTTTGTCGTATTTTGTATATTCGAAAATGTCGTCTTAATGTATTTTAGAGGTTTACAATAGCTATACGAAAAAAAAAAAAAAAAACCTTTCATAATATTAAAAATGTCATTTTTCTCAATTTGCGCGAATTTGTAATATAGAAACACCCTGTATCCCGTGTTAAATGTAATAAAAATAACAAAATAATAAAATTGACAATATTAGCGTTGTTATAAGGTTGTATGCTATTCCCGTATTACGAACTTATTACAATACGTGTATACGTAAAGTACAAAAAATAAAACGCTGTTAAATTTACAAATTTATATGAAGTAAAAAAAAAAAAAAAAAAAAAAAAAAAAATGTAAGTATACATTTATATTACGTATGTATACAGTACTAAATATTATAAATATATATATATATATATATATAACTTATATAATATAAACGCGACATTATGAGATAGAAAAACGTTAAACGAATGTCTTTTGTTGTTTATTTAGTTATCGTGCCATTAAAGAAATTTATGTAAATTGTATAAAATTTCTATGAAAACGAAATTATATGTATATATATATATATATTGTGTATAAATTATATTTGCCTTTTTGTCGTCGTGCAGTGTATATAATATCCACTGTAATATTATTATAATACGAATATACGATATTTGAGATTTTATTATAGATTGTGTTTATTTTTTATTTATAGTTTTATTGTCCCGTGTTGCCGATTAGATTTAGGTACCTACACGCACTACGTATACACGCATATATTATATATTATGTGATATCATAAAATAAATCGCGATTGCTCATCAATATCGAAATCTTTTCGTTTTATCGAACCGACAATAAAATATTATATAATATGATTATTATTGAAAACGAAATAAAACATTGAAACGCGTACCTATACCAATATGTATTTTATCGTCACGCTCATGGTTGAAATATATTATACTATGTCATTGCAGTTGTACCACCACTCTATACAGCATTAGGTATCGCTGGAAGAAATTAAAATGGCAGCGTAAGGGCCGATGTTTCGACCGGCCGATAAAATGTGAAGTAATATATATATAGGTACCTATGTAATATAAAGTTATAAATTACTAATAATTGTAACATAACTTTATTAACTACCTACCTATATATTTAACGAATAAATCGGATATTTTGTTCATTGAAACTGTATATTATATTTATTTAAATTGATTTTGTATATAATTGATAGCCATTCTGTGGTAACGATAAGAAATTTTACCCTTACGCCGCCATTTTATTTTAGTGATAACGACAGAGGCTATTTGCAACAACCTAGTAGGTAGGTATATTAATTCAACCACGGTCACGTTATTCAATTATTAAATTTGTAATAATTTTCGGCTCGCGACTTTTTGTCGAGAAAATTACGGGGTCTACGCCGGGTTATTGCCACATAAATAAGAAGAATAATGAATACACGACGACGTTTATTCTTGATAATGAAATCACTTTTAAGTTCGCGAAACCCAGAAGGTCAACGCACACGTGACCTTCACTATATATATATATATATATATATACCTATATGTATTTATTGAGGGGTGTTTCGTTGAACATAAAAATAAAACGTTTTATTATTTTATTACTCTCTCTCTCTCTCTCTCTCTCTATATATATATATGTATATATAGTATTACCAAAACTACCTAACTAAAATATTTACGTCGTTTTTTTTTTTTTTTTTTTATTCTTCCATCGATAACTATACCGGATACCAACTATATAGTAACAAATGTGATTATTTTCCGTATACACTATACGCAATAAATGTATACAGGTAACTATGTGTGTATAATAGTTAGGTATTATTTTTTCCGCCAAATAATTTATAGATTTAGTCAGTATTATCAATATATTATAATGTAGTTTCATATTCAATTAAACTTTTTTTTTTGACATTTCGCATTTGATTAAGAGCCAACGAAATTTATTTGATAAACGTACGTTATATTATATTGTATCATACAGTAAAAGTTCGAAAAAAATATACTGGCGAGCTTTTAAAAAAATCCATTTAAACGGACATCGTATTTTATAAAATATTCTTGCAGTTAATTAATTATTTATGTGTATACCTAGACACACGTTATAAAATAATGCATTTGTTTCGTCTACTATCATATTTTAACTTTTAATTTAATTATTTAAAATGCTAACACCAATTTGTTATAGTATTAAATAATACATGTACGTAAATTTTCAGTGGGAATGCAATAACCATTATTCAAATATCTCGTTTAAAATATAAATATATATTAATGCATTTAATAACCCTATATAAACCATTTTATACACTTATTATACAATAATATATGATTTACTTATTACGCTCACCTCATTTTTAACTTTCTAACAAAAATATACCTATATACTATACAGTGTGATTCTTTTAACATAAAATGCTCATAATTTGGGAAGTCTTTACATTTTGGAAAAACGTATTTTTAGAAACGTTTAATAAAAATACATACCTACTTAAAAATATTCTCTGGTAGTCCTATAATATTTACCCTCTCTAATGTATCATAATTAACTATAAAATGTTGATTTTTAAATGATAACCTCTACTTTTAACTTTAGAAACGTATTCAGATATTATGAAAACATATTTTAGCATTTATCATTAATTTTATTTAGTAAAATCCGTTGGAGCTGTGTGTGCACTTAAAATTAGATGTTTATTAGAGAGAATACGTCATTTTTTAAGACCATTATAACGATTAGTTGTACATATATACTTCATAAAATAATAATCATGAACGATTACGATCATTACTGTGTGATAAATTGAATTATATACGAGATATTGTTTGTTTTATAGAAATTGACACATACCAGATTTATGGATGATTCAGTTGGTACACAAATAACTTCAGATTTTTTTATTTTTTTTTTTAAATACGTATTATTTCATATATATCTACATTTAAATTTAAATGTTTATATAGCTTAAATGACATTTACTAAATACACATTTTTAACGTTAAGATTAATTTAAAAAAATATATCTGAATACGTTTCTGAAATTAAAAAAAAAAACGTTGTCATTTAAAAGTCAAAAATTGATAGTTAATTAGAGTACATGGAAAATAGTGAAAACTATGAGACTACTAAAATATTCATAAGTATATTAGGTAATATTAAAAATTTCTAAAATTAAAATTTTTATCTTTTTATTATTTTTAAGCAAAAACTTTTTTTCTTTAATAGACAGTTAATTTTTTTTTATTTTCTTTTTTATAAGTATTCAAACAAGTATAGTATATATAGGATATATTTCTACTTGTTTATAATATACTAGATACTATATTGTATCACAGTTTGTAAGAAATATAAAATAATAGTACGAAATATATATATAGAGATAAAAATTATAAGAGTGTTTTGAGCGAATACCCATGTATGTTAATTCGTGTTTCTAGAAAATGTATAAGGTTCGTCATTGTCTTATGAACAACTTAAAAATGCTCATATGGCATTAAATTTTCAATGAAGATACAATGTCGGAACGATACTTATCTTGGACTTGGACATACGTACCTCATCTGTTATCGATGATGGATAGACGACTGGATGTATTATCACAGATTACAAAAAATTATACAGTAAGACCTCTCTATAACGGAGGACGGAATCCTCCTTATAACGAAAAATGGCAATAGTCTCGGTTCAAATAATATATGAAAATGACCTCTCTAAGAGGGAACCTCTACAAAACAGAAACAGACCATTTTTGTGACCCAATTAGCCAAAATACTCTCTGTAAAACGGAAAATAAAGATATTATTCTATATCAAAGATTAGACATGTATGTATAATATACATTTATATATATATAAACCTGTTGAGCCTAGAAGCCGTAGCAGTGCTAATTAAATTAAACAATAGATATATTACCACAGTCAGTGCTTATCAACCTCCCAGTCGCCAAATGCAAATTTCAGATTACGTTAAAATAATGAGTCTAGACAACTCAATTATAATGGCAGGCGATTTGAACGCAAAACACACTAATTGGGGCTGTTGCGTCATTAATCTAAATGGCACCAAATGACTATCTTTTATAGATAACACGCCTTACACAATTTACGCTCCTTACTTACTTATGAGCCTACTTACGTTCCTTCAGATGTGAACAGACAGCCAGATATCTTAGATATTTTATTAATAAAATCAATCCTATTTAACTGCATGCAAGAAGCTCTCGCAGAACTTGACTCTGACCATATCCCAGTTAAAATCACAATTAATTCATCTTCACAACTTATCAGTTAAACCATTCTCTAATTAAAGGCAAACCCAACTGGGATATATTCTCAAATCAAATTAATACCAACTTAATAATACCTAAAACTATACCTACAATCCAAGCTGCAGAACAAATGTCGGAACATCTAACCGCAGTCATCGCTGACGCTGTACAAGCGTGCTCTAAGCCCACGCTACATAGTACTAAAAACATCGGCTTTCTACCTCAATATATATTGTCCTTAATTCAACGTAAACACCATGCTAGACGCATTTGGCAAAACCAAAGGAATACGGCAAATAAAAAATTACTGAACAAACTCACTAAGGACGGGAGAACGGTCCTACAAAACAACCGAGTGTCGTCGTATAATAGCTATCTACAAAATATGTACCCGGGAGATTCAAATTTATGGAAGGAGACCAAAAGGCTACTAAACCAAGATATAAATATAATCCCCCCTCTACGTACAGCAAATCAACTAGTGATATCCAACGCAGATAAATGTAATGTTTTTTCGGAAATGCTATACAACACATTTTCTACCAACCAAATTACTGATATAAATAATGAACGACGGGTCCATAAGTTATTAGACCTACCTGATTATTCTGTTCAAAACTGTATGGATTATGTTACACCCAATGAAATTAGGCTAATTGTCAAAATAAAAAAATTTACCTAACAAAAAAGCCCCGGGTCACGACCACCTTACCAACCTCATGTTCAAGAAACTTCCTGCCAAAGGACTCATCTTTATGACTTCCTTATTTAACTTTTTGTTACGCGTTGGACACTT